>VXBC01011679.1:193599-207531 GCA_013399945.1 Ploceus nigricollis
CCCCCCCCCAAAAAAAAAAAAAAAAGGAAGAAGGTAAAACCAAATCAGTCTGGGATATCCACAAAGCACATGATATTCTGAATTCTGTGTTTCTCTTCAAGTATCTCTCAATAAAGTTTTTCTAGAGAGCCCTTGGAAAGAACAGAGGAAGGCAGGAAATTTCCTCTGTCTAGGAAAAGTATTGGGGAATAAAAATAGGGAAATATTTGTTTCAATTATTCCCCCTGCACAGGCCAACAAAGGCTTTTGCACACTATAAGGGAAGAGACATTTAAAACACTGAGGTTCTTGACCAGAGCAGCACAATTCACTAAATACAGCTCTGTAGTACCTCGATGTTACTCTTAAAATAATTTAAAAAGCAGAACATTGCTACCACCATATTTACTGGTACATCTATATATTTTCTTCCACCAGTTTTAGAGCCAACTTCAGAAAACAAAATGAGAATTAAAGGGGCACTGGTGCATCAGGCAATAGGAGTACCCCCCAGCCAATCACGAGTATTTGAACTTTTTACTCTTCAGGCTTTGCAAGTGCCCAGAGAGTCTTTTGAACGCCTGTCCTGCTTACCACAGAGTTTCACTTGCTGTGTCTGCAGCAGGAGCAAACAAATCTCACCGAAGGCTCTGAACACCAAGACAAAGAGCAGCTTTGCTCAAGGAAAGCTCCTTCTCAATAGTGAGGGCATGCATGAATGCTTTACCTGCAATGTCCTGCTGCAGGAATCAGGGCCTGCCTGAGCTCCAAGTTATGTTTCCACATTCTCCAGTACTGAAGGAAGGCACTGAGGAAGGCACATGATTAATTACTGCATGGGAATAGAGTAGCCTTAGGTAAATTTCTGAACCTCAAACTACATGCTAGAAAGAGAGTCCCAGCATCGAAGAAACACAGAAGACAAAGAATCCTGTTGTTTCTAGCAAGAAATGAAGTCTGTTTAAAGTCTAGGGAACCCAGCAAACAGCTCTGTGAGGGAGATATTTCTGCAGCAAGTCCCTAAAATTATCTGTGGTACCAGTTACTGCCATTGTCCTGGCTCCTTCTTTAGCACAACCTTGGAATGCTGACTTCACCCATCAAACACCTTCTGTAGAAAACTCACACCCTCCTGAAGGGAACCCAGCCATGCCTGGAAAGTCCTACTCTCTCCTACTGAAATAAATTTTATTTTCATGCTCCAGTAAATACAAACTGTGGGTTTACCCCCTTCAAGGAAGGGTTAGAGCTCTGCAATGTTCCTAATCTCTAAATTGTTTAGGTAATTTCATTTGACTTTGCAGAATCATTTACTGATTGCCCATTTCATTCCTTTTGAAGTGTTTCCAGAAAGGCAGGGAAAGGACAGGGACATTTTTTAATATTGTCTTTCCTCCACTTGCACAACTACGATATTTGTTCTTGGGTGTTCGACTATCCTCTCCAAGTGAAAGAGAACGTTCACTCTCTCACTCTCTGCCTCTTGCTGCCACCACTGCCTTTACTGCTCCCTGGCAGCTGTTTTGGGGGGATGTGCAGGAGCAGCTGTAGAAGTGCCAGGGGAGCAATGACCTCTGGCAGAGGTAACTCACACCAGTGCTTCTAGAAGGGGCCACAAGCCACCTCTTACACCATCACTCATTTAAAACTCCTGCCACAAAACTGCTCTGAGTTCCCCCAGCTGCCGGTACAATGCGGCCTCCAGTGTTTGAGCAATCCCAGAAAGGGTTTCACTAGGTCAACCTACATCTATTTAAGAGCATTTTGACAAGGCTGTGCAGGTACTTTACTGCATGGTCAGCAACTGTTCAGGTGAGGAGCTTCTACTCTAACCCCAGAGACCGGATCCCTGTCCTATCCAGCAGATGCTACTACCCTTCCCAGGTTTATTTGATCCAGCTTTTATGCAAAAGCACATAAAAACAATATAAACACATTTATATAAGAGACAAATGTGTGTGTTTAAATTAGCTCATTCCACAAACATAGGCTATTGAACAGCCCCATCTGCACATGGGGAAGGCAGCAACGGCCAGGTGCATGCGTAGGAGAAAGGAAGGACGAAGCAAGGAGGAAAAAAACAGGAACAAGAGCTGAGTGCAACATGAGGATGTACAGAGAAGGAAAGAAGATAGACCCTCTTGTGTCTTAGCCACAGATGGGGCTGACCTGTGTCACTACTGCTAAAGCTGATGTGGAAAGGCAATTCCAGGGCTGTGGGTGGGGATCCTGCAATCCCACCACCATCAAGCTTCACTCCTCAAGGGCTTTCTGCAAGATGCTGGGCCTTGGCAAACCCGGCATTCACCTGAGTGTGTCTGGCAGCCCTGTGGGCTTCCTACGCTGTGATGACCATAGCATTTCACTGGGAATGAACAGGGGTCTGAAAGAGTGGAAAAAGAAGGAAAATATTAAAAAAAACTATCCAAAAATCCTGGTGCACCTCCCTTCTATATGCTGACATGCAAGTGGCCTGTCCAGAGAAAGATTTATAGTAGCCCTGAGAATGGCCAGACCTCAAACTTCTCTGGGAACACCAGCTGAGACAAAGTCCCCAGCATTACTTCATGAGTTTGACTTAGAGATGTCATTTCAGTTTGAAAGAGGTTTCTTGAAACATGCTAAAGTAGAAAGTTAGAACTTCCAAGATGACATTCGCAGCTCTGACCAGGAAGCCAAGATGATAGGTGCTCAAGGGCAGCAGGGCTACACCAGAGCAGAAAACCCCTCCTCTTGAAAAGGAAAGCTGCACTGAGACAGAATCCATAAATACCCAATGCCTAGAGTCTGGTCTGGATAAAAACCACAGCAAATGCCCTCAGGACTTAGTGTAGTGCTCTATACTTTAATGATACATATCCTTGCATTACTAAATCTGCACTTCGCTTAGGTACAGATGTTAAGGTGTGGACTAGCTGAGCACTCCCTTGGAAAACCTGTGTCATTACATACCCAAATATTTGAAATTTAATGGACACTGGTCCCTTAAGTCCCACAGGACTCATCTCAAGAGCTTATTCTCAATTCCTATGCATCTCCACCTTTATGTGTGTACTTAAAATGAGCGAATACCACTGGATCATATTACGAGTATCACTGAAATTGACATATTAAACATGCTTGTCCTGAACTGGCCTTAGACAATCCTAGCTTTTTGCCAGAGAAAATTTCAGTAAATTGTTTTTTTTTAAAAAAAAAACACCTTTAAAATATACATAGATAAATTATTCTGTTAAATCTTTTGATATAAATTAAAGCCACCATATAAAAAAAAACACAATGTTGCTAATTTAATTTAAACCAGCCGTGAAAACAAAGGATTTAACTACAGTGCAGTTAATGATTCCAATAAAAAAACCAAAAAAAACTAGCTGTTTACATGTTTTACACAAAGACTTTTCCTGGCCCCTTTTAGCTGTCCATACAATACATTGTTAAGTTAACACTTAATAACATCAGCTTAATATATAACAGAGGGAAAGTGCACTGCAGCCTCATTTGCTCTATTTAGCAAGTCGTATTAAATTCTGGTTTTCTCCCTCAGAAGACTGTAAATATACCAATGTTCACCTTTGAGAATGAAAGTCCAAAGTGCAACATTATATGGGCAAATCGCTTGACAAGTAATTTGTGACCCTCAATTTGAAACCACATTAAAAGTACCTATTCTGCTAAATAGGAGATCCAAGGCCAACTGGAGCATGAAGCAGAAGAGGGCATAAGTTGCCATTTCCCTTCTCTCCTGAAGCCTGAGCCCAGCTGAGAGCCAGGCTGGCTGTGACACTACGTGCAAGCCTTGGCTTCCAGAGGAATATTGCTGCACAGGCTGGCACAAGCCAAATCCCCAAAGAAACAAGTGTAGGAGGAGAAAACACATTCTGGCTAGGACTTCAGCAGAGACACGGTTCTCTTGTCAATAGTTGGTGGAACACCTTCAAATATATGAAAGAACTACAAACAAATCTACAAATGCGTCTGGGTTTGAGTAGCAACAAAAAAGCAGAGCTCCTGCTAGTGCATTCCTGACAGTACTGACTGACACTCGATGTGGGTTTTGGGTGTTTTTGAAGGTGGTGGTGGTGTGTATTAGCTCCTTTGCTGGAGTCCAAATTCTTTCAAAGGATATTTTACTGCAAAGCACTTAGTGCCTCAAAGCCTTGCCGGAATTCCCAGACAACACAAGCACCCTCAGACAGGAAGTTCCAGGTCCAGCTCTAACACGCACACATTTCTTTCAGTTGTTCAAGGTATAATGTAATTAATTATAACAATTCAGCAGCAATTGAGCATGCATTTTACACAATATTATAATATACACAAATGAAGAGATAATTTCTAGACACATTTTTTCTTTCTAAACCCCAAACTTTTTTTGTGATTTGTTCTAAATGAGGCAAATTGATACAGCTGCAACATAACCAGGGCTCTCCTGCCTCATACTGAGGTTTGGCTGGTAGAATCTGCAAATTCCCTTTGTTAGGAAGAGCAGAGAAAGCCTCTATGCCCTTTACTTCCAGGTGGCTATATTGTAAATGCAACGCAGAATCTACAGCTACCCCAAACAGAGAAATAGAGAACATTTCTAGCTTTGATTCTCCATCCCCCCATCTGCATTTGGCAAAGGTGGCAAATGTCTGAATCATGCAATTCAGCTCAGGGCAGACACCCAAGATCACTGGGGACCTGAAGTCCAGCAGTGTGCTCTGCCCAGGCTAATTATTTGGTCTGCAAAAGACTAAGGCAGCTCAGCTGCTGTCCCACTCCTATCATGCTCCAGAGAGCTGCTCTGTGCATCTGTTCAAACCTCAGCCAGCCTGCAGGTCAGCTAGGCTGTAACTACAGCACACACGAAGCAAAACACAGAGGCAACAACTGCAAGTTCTCCCTTCAGAAGGCTGTACTGGGTTTGGCTGGGATAGGGTTAATTTTCTCTGTCATAGCTTTATCATGCTATGTTTTTGATTTGTGTTGAAAACGGTGTTTTCATTGCACCCCTGACATCTCTGGTTACCCACTCCTACTAAACACAGGCCTGCTGCAGAAGAGCTGTTCCAGCTAGAGCATCTCAAAGGATTTGTTTGCCTGAGAGATTCCCTGGTGTCCCCTTGTGAGGATTAACCCCTTTGGTAGATGGTACCAGTAAAAGTCACCTCCACTCCCCCATAGATGCAGCACTTACACTGTGATCCAGCTCTCCAGAAACTGTTACACACAGCATGTAGGGATGCTGTGTTTCATGAGATGCTGATTATACACAGCTGCAGAAGACATCCAACTATAATATTGATACAGACTGGATCATAGGGCTGTAAATTTGCAGAGACATTCCACAACCAATTGGCATCCAACATTACAATTTGCTGGCCTTCAGAATCTCTGTCAAGTGCATAACTGGGAGTTTTAATTAAAAGACTACCCACAATTTTGTGAAGAGCTAAAGATCAAGAGCCTGCAAAAACTGAAGAGAGATGAAGTTTGTTGTGTTCTTTTTACCCTCAGATACGCTACAAGTGGCAGTCATGTACTAATTACAGGTCTCTTACAACGGCACACTGGGCAGTTTTCCAGACTGGTATCTCCACTGCAAACAGAGCCAAACTGCAGCTTATCAGACTCTGTTCACTTTGTCCCAGCTGGAGATGTTTTGACACCTCAGCTTCAGTTCTGGGGAACTATAATATTTTATACTTCAGGCTTTTAAGTTCTATACTGGATAAACTGATGAATTTATTGCTCCTTCTGGATGCTCACCAGAGCAAAACTTATCTTGAATAGCTAAACAAGCAACAGAGCCCACATCAGTAGTGCCAACGCACCAGAGGTGATCATGCAGTTCAGAGTGCCTGCATTTGGGGCAAGGGGGGCTGAAACCCAGGTGGGCCATCTCCCAGCTGCAGGGGCATTCAGACAATTTGCAGCTGCTAATTTTTGGCATGGAAAAGATTCGTGGAGAAGCATTGATAAGGCAGAAGAAGCCAGAACAGCTGCAGAGACTGGTGAATGGATCATTCCCTGTTGTAGGTCGAAAATACAAGATTTGCCTCTTTAGGCCTGAGCTCTGTCCCCTTCCTGCTTGGAAGTCCTATGAAAGAGCTCACTGCCAACTGCGGCATTAGCTGCTTGAAACACACACCTTGCATGCATGTTATTTCTCCCAAATAATTTGTTCTTCTGCAACTATTTACAGTTCCATTGCCTAGGCATCCAGTAGAAAAGGAAGGTAGAGATTTACCCTATAAGACTTCAGTGGATTTTTCCCTTTCTCTCTCCTGATTCTTCTCCCCAGATTTTCCCAAGGCTGGAAACATGGTGTTATGCCTAGGCTCTGTTCCTGAGCTGCTGTTCAGTCAGCTTTCCTGTACAATCCCTGCCAATTAATTACCAGTTAGTCACATTACAGGATGGATGACGAGGGATTCTCATGGCTGGGCTGGAGAAGGCATGGGCTGCAGTACAGCACTCACTGGTAAGCAGCACATAAAAAACCTGAACATTGGACAAGGCACACTGGACAAAAGCACAAGGACATTGGACAAGGCACACTATTTGAGCTGAGTCTGGTTTGGTAAAAACCAAAACATGTTTCATGCCATGGTATCTTCAGGCTGGTGGACAGCTGCAACAGCCCTGATTGTGTTTGCCTTTCCTCAGTTCTATGGTGGCAGCAACAGAGAAAAGGTCTTTCTGTGAAAGCAGAAATCTTGCTGCATTTTGCAAGTTAGCCTGATGTCACACAAGGGAATGCGCAGGAGTTTTTTCTAACGGCTGTTGAGCCTCCAGAATTTACACAAAGTGTGGCTTTCTCTCTGCACCCTAAAACATGTCTACCTTTCGCTAACAGTGATGTTTAGAGAGGTGTTGGCAGCTGATTGTATCATTTCATATAAGCTTCAGGTCCTATTTGCCGTGGACTCCCAAGGTGCCTCTGAAAACATTTTTGTTCAGTTGCCTTTCTAGATAGCAGAAATTCTAAATTCTCTGCATTTGGTGCTGCATAATGTGTAAAAGAGACTGAATCCTAATGCACAAACAATGACTATACATTCATTTACCAGTGGGAATTACATATTAACAGCTGCTAATACACAAATATAGCTAAATTGCTAATTCTGAAGCTTATCTCTGTTCTCTTGGTTCACTTTGGTCCACTAAACCCTATGCATTTGTGAGCTGCTCAGTAAGGATTCACAAAATGTTCTCTCAGAAAAGCAAAGTGTCAAATTTCAGTCAGAATTCACAGCTCTCCAGAGAAAGGAGAAAAGCCACTGCTTGACATTAATAAAGAGGAGAGCTGAGTCTGTGTAATCAGGGCTCATATCAGATATTACCATGTATGCTTAACCTACTGTCTATAATATAGATGTATCAAGAGCCTGTAGTTCTGGCCACTGCATGTTTGGCAATATATAGGTTTAGATTTTAAGCATTTATAGAACAAAACTAATCCCACTTTGGAGCTAAAAAATTATTATAGGCAAGAATCTTTCATATCAGAAATCTTTCACATGTTTGTTATTACATGAATCCTCCAGAATATATTCTAGCAGAAATACTTGGCACTGTTAGAAAGCTCCAATATACTTGCTCAGTTTCAAAAAACTAGTTAAGATTGCAAGACTAGAGATGCAGTCATATCCCTGAATATAACCTGAGATGCAGACAAACCAGTAGTGGGAGGACCATTTATACTTAGTGACTAGGTTGTCAGCGTGAAAACCACAAGTGGGTTGTAAGTGTAGGGTTGGCTGTATTTAGCTTTTTTGTATTTGCTGATTCAGCTGTGACAATCAAGGGATGTTGTTGCTCAATCTGACTAAGCAGACAGTTTACCTCAACCCATTTGGCTGATAACTAGGCCTGACAAGAAGCACCAGCATTTTCTTTAAAGATCATCTTCTCCAAATCTGATCTTGCTTGTCTCCACCACCCTTGAAACCAGACACATGCAAGAAAGACTCCAACTATGTCCTCTTTATGCCAAAACCAGAACTAAAGACACTCGGTCCACAGGAAGGACTTGTATGCTAGAGTCAGTTGTGAAATGCACTGCCAAACAGATCAATAATTTGGGGGTTTTTCTGTTTCAGAAGTGTTTCTAAAGTGTTCATTAAATGCCAAAACACTTCACACCATGTTTTTCTTCAAGCCTGGCTGTATGACACATGTTGACCTTGCCCACAGTTATTGGTCACTATTAATCAGAAACAGCTCCTCTTCCTTTCCCCCTTCATTCAGGAAACCTTGCTCTCAAGCAGTTTTGATGCCATTTTCAGAGAGGCAGTTAAAAAAACTAAAGACTAGAATTTTTTTTTTTTTTTAAGGTCTAGTGCTATTTTGAAAGTTTATAAACAGTAAGGAGTGACATCACTTTTCTAACATATGTTCTTAAGCATAAGTGGTGGGAATTTCAAAGCACATTCAGCACTGGTCTTTTTTCTTTTCCAACTGAATCAACAGTCAAACTTCTATTGACCCTAATGGCAACTAAATTCAGCAAATACTGTAAAAGCCTCACCCAAAGTAAAGCAGTTAAGGAGTTTGATAAAACCTGCAGTCCTGGGTTTTAGGATTAAAGGCAGCATAGGAGTCCTCATGTTGTTCCTCTTCCCCATTCATGGCCAGCACCATCTGGGCTCCTCAGACAGCGTGCGCCTCTGCAAGGCACACAGACGTGGTCAGGGGCTACTGAAGTCGGGTTGCCTGCCTGAGCCCTCCTGCCTTCATAAGGCTCTCTCACCTTCCTACACAGTATGAAAAAATAATAAGGCACTGTTTTGATAGAGACAAAATGGTTGTTCAAATACTTCTGCTAATTTCACAAAGATGCATGATAATGTTTCACATATGGCTCTGTGCCTTTTAATAACAGAAATTGAACACACATTTCAAGACACAAGTTTTGTTGATATGCTGCTGATAGTCCAGAGTAACTGTTTGCCTTGTGGTTTTAATTATTCTAAAGACAGCCCAGGGATCATTTACCCAGAGCTAATGGGTTTACGGGCTCTTTAAGAAGCACGATAAGCCCACAGATGTGGCAGGGAATGGCACGGGGGTCAGAGCCACCGTGGGGGCCTACACTCTGGAGGATGAGGGGGTCATAGGGAAGGGTTTATCCAGCAGCCTCCGGCCTCTTAATTATCACATGGCCGTTAGGATAGCTGTGTTCTGTGTAAACATCCCTGTTTTCTCTGGAGGGGACTCTGATCTGGAGAGCACAGTCCACAGGCTCGAGAGCCATTTCCTGGCTTTGCGGCACCCAGGGACAGGGCCGGAGCGCTGGTGTGGGGAGAGCCCTGAGGGCCCGAGCCCTGAGGGCCCGAGCCCTGATCCCGCCCGGAGCCCTGGCATTCACCCCGGCATTCACCCCGACCTGTGCTGGCCCGTCCCCCACGCCGCCACAGTGCCTCAGGAGAGCACGGCTGTTCTGCTCTCCTCACGCAAGTGCCTGCCTTGCCAGTGCCTCATGCCAGTCCTGGGCCCGTTTGAGCCAGGGTGGAAGCTGGGCAGCTGGAACAGGACTGGCTGCAGCTATTTATACCAGCTAAAATGACAACACTTTGGCTACATAAAAGAGCTTTTGGTTGCCCTGCACAAAGAACTAGGCAGTGTTGTCACTATCTTGGTCATCAGCTGCACAGCTCACAGGGAACATACCTGGGCATCTCCAGAGCCAGGAGGACAGCCTTTCCCATGGCTGCAACTTCCTAGCTGCAGTGCTTTTACCTGGTTAGCAAGTTTGGAGGGTTTGAAACTGCATCAGGATGTTTTAGGCCCAACCCTCACTTAAGCACTGATCTAGCACAAAGTCACGGCTGCGATTCCTAGATCACACCAGAAAAAGGTGGGTAGGAATCTGGCCCCTTCCATAAAGACTGTGTTACACCATGTTAAGCACAGCTTCTTTTAGAACAACTACTTGTTAATTGTTCTAGATAATGACATGTATTTTAGGGATTAAACATAATGCACTTAACAAATTGTAGAAACTCTGGAAACATTTTGCAGGCAGAAGATGATTTTATCTAGGATATGAAAAGTAGAGGTAGGATGGATGAAGCCCTAGCAGGTAGACACCAACAATATTTTAGGATTCAAAGTTAAAAACAGATTTAAAGCACCTGAAAATGCAACAGGTCAATTCCCCCTGGACTGGGAGTAAGTAGGAGGTCAGCAGCTTCACAGCCAGCAACACAGTCATCCTCTTGTCAGGAACAGAAGAGCAATCAGACTTGCCTGCTGCAAAGAAATCTTTGCCGCTCATGTGGACCTTATGAAAGGATCAGGCCTGCCACATTATAAGTTTCTCCTTCTTTGCGAGAGACCCTATCAATTTTGCAGAGGTTTTCAGCCCATTATCACATTACAGGTAGACAGTTGTCATAAAGCATTAGATCTAAGCAAGGCTGACAGCATAACTGCAGGCTAGCTCCAGGCTTGGCAGTCTGTGCAGCACCTGCAGGCGCAGGACCAGAGTGTGCTCCATCAAGAGACAGGCTGGTGTAATCTGCTGTGAATCACTTTGAATTGCTGCCCTTAATTGACAGTGCACTCAAGACCTGGCCCACTATGTAGACAAAACTCTAAGTACTAGTACACACACAGTCTTGCCAGAAACCTGCTTGCCCTTGGATGAGCAATGGTTACAGACCCACCTTTTTCACTAGAGCAAGAGCTCTGTATTTTGCTCTGCTCCTTCATTATTGCAGGCTCATCAGCACCACAAGAATAAGCAAGAACAATGTTTCTTCTAAAAATTGTTGGGGGTTTATGGAGGAAGAGGAGGGTCGGGATTGAGCAGTCAATATGCTACTGTACTGGGGAAAAGGATACACACACACACACACTCTTCAGACAGGATCAGAAAGCCCAGACCCTGGAGAAGTGCACAACCAGTATCAAAGTGGTATAGGACAAGACCCTTGGAGTGAGCTGGCAAGCCCCTCTCTGTCTGGGGATACCAACATCCCAATTCAGGTTTCTCAGCATCTTTTCTTATAGAATACACAGGGAAAAACACATCCAGACAATACAGACAGCAGAGGACAGAAGGCATAATTGTCATCCTTGCACTCCGCCATGAGCCTAATCCTATCCCTCCAGATAAGCAAGCATTTGCTAGAGATTTAAATAGCCAGGTGCTGAAACTTCCTTGGCCAGGTGAAGAGGATTCCTCTTACTACTGCTCTCTCAAGTCACCTCCTGAACAAACTCTCACCTCCTTATGTCCCTACCCAGGTTGTAAGCGGGACACTTCCTTTGGCTTCAAAGTTTGTTGTCGTCATTGATATCAGAATTTTAATGGTCTTTTGGACCCAGATTCTTACTTGTGCTCTCCTGGAAGCATCAAAAAATTGAAACTGAAAGTGCTTAAACACCTGCCTCCCTGCTGCCAATGCAGGATGTAGAAAGGCCAGAAAACAAAGGAGATTCAGGTCTTAGAGGCCCCTTAAAAGTCTCAGTTTTTAAATTGAAGTTCCAAAAACGTTTGCTGAAAAGATTAGGAGGAAACACAGAGCATGCTGGGTGGGACATTCTGGTTGTTGAGCCAAGTCCCATCTCTGCCACAGATGTAGTTTCTGGCTTCCTGGGGAGAAGCCCGCTGAAAGAAAAGCCATAAAGAGATTGCATGGCTGAAGGAGCAGTTTCCATGACCAGACAAACCCTTCTCCTTATTCTCGCAAAGTCTGCAGGGCCCAGACTACAGTACCTGACCAGACTGGCAGCAGCTTGCTCAGAGCCACATGATCTACCCAGGGCTGCATGCTGCGTCCTGCACAGGCTCTGCCTCCCTCAGCACCCACACGGATCCCTCAGCATCCAGTCCCATCTCCTTGGCATTTGTTTAACCCCACATGTTCATTTCAAGGGCCAATTTGTATGAGGGACCACCAGCAACAAATGTCAGATCTGGTTTAAGACTTGGTTTGAAGGCATTTAGATAGAAGAATAATCGCACAGGGATGTGGTTTACTCTGGAGAAATAGAGGCTGTGTTTAAATGCCTGAAATTCCTGGTGACTCTAATAATTGTAACCTCCACCTCAATAAAATGCACAAATGATGTTATTGAAACATTTCCAATCAAAAGGTATTATTTTTGGTTTAAAACACATGCAGTAGCCAGTATTTAAAAGCAAGACGTCTGGGCGGGCTTACCTCTTTCAGGGGAAGAGAAAACTACTGGAACGCTGGACTAGTCTCTCTTTCTCTGTTTTTATAGCCTTCTTATTACAACATTATAACCTTCATACAGTTCCTCTGTAGCTTTTTCTTACCAACCAGAAAGTAGCTCTAAAGTCATCAATGGAGAGGTTTTTACATTAAGGTATGTTTCAGAGCTTGACCTGGGAAGACATCACATCCCTGGAGAAGCACTGTCCCTGCAGTAGCTGAGCATCCTCAGTACCACAAAACCCAATGGGTACCAGCAGTGCTCCAAGCCTGCTTATTGTGCCAGTCTAGCAGGCACCAAACAAATTCAGGAACCTGAGATCCCCTTGCCAATTTTGACTTGGCAGATCACAGGGCTACATAACAGTGGCTTGTAGGATGAGGATTTTATTTTCAGTGGCATCTTGACACTTTATGACACCTACAAGGAAGTCTCAGAAGGTATAAGATGGTAAAGTGGCCACCTGCAGCTTTAAGTGCTTAAATATCAAATGCATGTATTTCTTCTGAAAAGAGACCTCAGGATCCCCAGCACTCCTGGAATTTTGCCTTGAGCTCTCTGCTGACCTGCATTGCTCACATGAACAAAGTCAGATGCATCTCACAGAAGCTGGCAGAAATTGGGCCAGTGTTTCATGATTCACATGCCTATATAGTATTAGTTATAATTAGTGTCTTCAAGTAAGACAATAACCGTATCATGCTATTGCACTCCATGGATGCAGTATCAGCACATATGGAAGACATTTATTGCTATAAATATTCGGGCATTTGATAGTAATCCAAAAATATAAAATCAGGTTAATCATTCTATCCTACAGTCCCTGGCAAGAGATTTGAACTCAGGTTTTTCTGGCTCAGCCTAAAGTTTCACATATATGATCACTTCTGCCAGCTGGCAGCACTAAAGTCTTAGGCTAAAGTTGTTCTCCAGGAGCCAAACCTATCTGCACAGTAACATTTACAGAGCTTAGCTTTTTGCATGCCATATACTACCTAAAGGTATCTTGCTATTGCATGGAACTATGAAAGTTTATGCCAGATAAACTTTCCAGATAGAAGAATTACTTTCCTTTTCAGAGTTAATCATTAACATCTCCCAGGGAAATAAACAACTGAGGTTATTGTCTTATTTCCAAAGGTTGCCCTGGGGCTAATGAAATAATTATTTTCCCACCTAATACAAGGGTAGCTATGCTGTCCCCATATTCATACATGTAAAATTGTTTCCAAAAATAGAAAAAGAATAGATAAAATGGAAGACAAAATTTCTGAAAATGTATAGCTACCCATTGGAGCAAAGGCATGGGAGAATAAACGAACAAATGTCCCTCTTAAAAAGCTACTCAGCAACAGGAGCATCAGTGGTTATTTGACTTCCAGTAACACAGCACGCCATCCTCAGACTCATCAAGTCTCCCACAAATGCAATGAAATTCAATGGCCATTTTACAATCTATTAGGTGTCATAAAAGCTACAAGACCCATGTATTCCTCGCTGGTGCTGCTCTTCAAGGGAAACTGCTGGGGTTTCAGTGCACTCAGCTCATGATTTGTGAAGTTACAGCAAATGCAGGTCCATGCTCAGCTCCTGGACCTGCCTCAGCCCACCTGCAGCATCGCCCATGTGTATAAAATAAAGTCACTTCTCAGATACCAAATATTCAGAGGCCTGGCTGTAGTTCGTGAGCCCAGTCCCAACACCACAGAACACACAGGTCTGGGGCCAGGGCAGCTACTTTCACAGGACACTGAGTTAGAGCCAAAAAAAAAAAAAAAA
>VXBC01011679.1:207543-280084 GCA_013399945.1 Ploceus nigricollis
ATCAGTGCCAGCCCAGCATGGAGGCACTCCTGCAGGGAGCTTCTTGAAGTGAGAGGCGGGCTCAGAACCAGCAGGACCCACACACAGCTAAAGCCTCCAGCAGGAGCCAAGTTGGCTCTTTACCGAGGGTCTGTGACACATCTGTGCCCCATCCTTCAGTGCATCCCAGAGTGGATGTACTACCTAGGTTACTCCATCAGCTTATGGACAGTTGACAGAAACAAGAAAAGATGGTGGAACCTAATTGCAGATGATCATAGAAAGAGAACAGCAACTGACAGCTGGACACAGTGATGCTGGTGTCTCTCTGGGGTGGAGATTCCCCCCAGTCACAGATAGCTGCTCAAGTGTTTGCCTTTGAAACTTTTTGTTTTTTTAAATGAGTTGTGTCAGCCTGACATCCCTGAATACCAAAACCTTCCTGTATCATCAGAATAACAAGGTGCCAAGTAGATAAACACCCTCCCTTTGAGCCACATGCAAAAAGGCTGCAGCAAGTGTTCTCTCCACTCACTGGGAAACCTCAAGTAACTCAAATAACCTGTCCAAGGAAGTTCAAGTTTCCCTTTGCTAGCCTTCATCTATTTTACAGCTTAGAGACTCACCCCCACCATCTCACATCCATGCTGAGAAGGCATCCAGGCTCCTCCTCTTTATCCTGTTTGCTTTCAGGATGAACCCACCAGCATTCTCACCTTCTGTAGTCCTTCCTGCTCCTCCATCAAAATGCTGCAGGTAGCCCAGTTTCCTCTGCTTGGGGTGGCAGGTCAGCACATACCCACAGGCTGCAGAGATCCCAGGAGACCACCTCTTTCTCTTGCCTGCCACTCTCCTCTGAGCCCTTCACCACCGGCTAAGTATAAGAGCTACCTCAAGCCCTGGCAGCGAGGCAGTGGGCTGAGCTAGCCAAGCCTCCTCACAAACACACCTTGAGGCATTTGAGTGGCCCCATCCCACACACCCACCTGGGTCAGGCCCTAGAGCTGAGTGAACCCCTCCCTGGGCTGAGCTGCTGCTTTAAAACACCTCCACCTCACAGTTCAAGCAATGTACCTCTCCCTATACACCGCTGTTCTTTGGGTTGGGGGACAAAATAGCCGGGGCACTACACTGCAATTTCTGTAGCTCAGCTGGGAAGGCTGGATCAGCAGCTGGAAATTGTAGTGGTTGATGTGTTCCTTTACTTGCCATACATGCAGTATATGCTGCATTTTACCACATACATGCATTTGCAAGACAATACGTTCTCTTTATCCATAGAGCCTTAACTAACATTGATCATGCATCATAAAAAAAGAACGATTTGCAGAGGGTAAATGCCTGTTAATCATAAGCTAAAGGGGAAAGGAAAAATTTTAAGTGATATATAAAGGGAGGAAGTGACTCAGTGGGTGGGAGGGAGGGGACAAGCATTCCAGACAGATGGGACATGAATAACTTTTCCCTCTCCCTCTCTCTCTTCTCTTTGCAGGAGCTGCTGTGTTGAAATAGTCAGTCATTAACTATTTGATGAGGTTTTAAAATCTGAACTGAATTCTCTGGATGTAACCAACTATTATTACAGGGTCTGGATCATAGCAATGCAAGTGCTGGAGCCCTTTGGCAAGCCATAGCACTGAGGGCAGGAGGGAGCACTCTGGAGGAAAAGCCGCTAAATGGCGTCAGCTGTGTAGCTCTGCACAGCCCTGGAAATGCTGAAGGAATCAGAGCAGTAGTGATTAGTGAGTTTGCAGAGCCACTGTGACCAAGCAACAGGGCATCCATCCGCACAGCCGGCGACAGCGCTGATAGCCGGCGCTGCTCATCCCACGGGAGAGAGACCCTGGGGGCACTGGGTGAAGGTCACCTGGAGGAAACTGCTGTGCTCCTCCCAAAACCCTCTGCCTTTTGCTGTCCTTCTGCAGGGCAGTCCCTGGGGCAGAGTCTCCCACTTAACAGCATCCACCTTTCCAGAGGGCTGGGGTATAGCAAAAATACCCTTTTGGTGCCAGTTCAAGAGCAGGATTCAGACCATGGGGAACCTCTCCTGCTCAGTCCACCTTATGCTACACAAACAGTGTCTGAGAAAACCTGAATGAAACCTTTCCCTTCATGGATGCCAAAGGCTAATTGACCAGCACGAGACCTGCTGAACTTGGTGGAACTAGGGTGGATATAATCACTCAGGAGAGCCAATAACCAATTAACTGAATGGCTCCAGCAGTTTTGAGGTCTGCCTTTTTATTCAAGAGCAAATCAAAGATCAATTTCCTAATAAGCTTTGTAATATCTGGTATTCCTTCTCATTATTATTATTAGCTTTGCAGCAGTGTTTTGTGCATATAATGAAAGAGTGAGATGAGTTGGAGTGGCCTCAGTGGTAGGAAAGGAGTGGGCGAAGTCTCAAGCCAAAAAAACATGCACATCCACACACATATATATAAACCAGGAATGCTGTACAACCCCTTCACAGCGCAAGCCAGGTCATGAGGGAATTCTGACCACAAAATAAGAATCTACCCCGACGATAACTTTTGCCAGTTCATCAGGTTTTGCACAAGGAAAAGCAAAAACCTTGATTACATTCATCAAGTGTTGCAGTGTCATGGTTTAGCCTGGCCCTCCCAGCACTGCTGCTTTGTACCATGGGCTTGGTCAGTTGCTGCCAGCAGGCAGAAAGCAGTGGGAGCCAGTTGGGAATTGCATGGCAGCTCAGAGTCCAGCTGCTCCTGGCCCTGTGGCAGTGACAGAGCACAGCAGGCAGGGCACAAAGACATGCTCCCTTCTGCCACAGGCCTCTGACAGGGGGCTGGGGCAGGTAATACCTTCCTCTGTTTCCATCACATCCACCAGAGCCCCAAGAAATGTGCTCCTCAAATCCCATCGTTGCATTGGCCTGCAGTTCCCCTATGTGTTTTGCTTTTGAAATTGCAGGTTCTAGTTCTCTCTGCAGCTACACCACCAGCTCAAATCATGTTCCCTTTGTCAGAAAGTCTCCAGCACTCAATACAGTACTCTCCAATACTCAATACTTCTCCATTACCTCTCTTGCATAAAAAGTAACCCAATGTACAAATTCCTCCCCTGCCTCCCACTCCCTCCTTTTTACCTCCAGTGAAATCAGGGATTCTTGGAGATGATTGTCTCACCTACAAAGATACAAACAGCATCATTACATTTTTCAGCATCTCCAACATATTCCATTGTGTCTTATCAGGCAGCCTTCTGGTGAGAATGCGGGTTTCCCTTTTGGATACGTGGCTTTGCATGGCCCTGGGAAAATCCCCTCCACAACAGCAGAGCAAGACTGCTTTCATTTCTCTCACATGCATTTTAGCTGAGAGTGTTTTACTAGACTGCACAAGAAAAAGAACATAATCTCTGAAGGGGAAACTGAGAGCTCGGGAGGAAGGGGATGATGCTGAAGCCCTTTTTTAGAGGGGCTGTAGCTGGATAATTGTCCAAGATAGACTGGCTTGTTGACTTTCTCACAGCAAAAGGCACAAGGCTGTTTAATTGATTTTAGCCTGTAACTAAACATATACTTCTTTCAATATAATGAACAACAATGCTACAATACTGCTCTCCTAATGTAAATTGATCCATTACAGATGAGTGTTTAGATCAATGTGTGATGTCCTGATTGAAAATAAAACTGTTTGCTCAAGATCACTAAAAAGACAATGGGCACTGATAGATGATATTTATGTGACAAGGAATGGCTCTTCAAAAGGGGATTGCCAAGACCATGTCCATCAATTATGAAACCAGCATTCACTTGGCTGCCATGAAAGTATTTTGAAAGACAAGAAGAAAGAGGAAAAGATCCCAATTATTTCTCTCAGCCCTGCAGTCCTGCTCACTCTCCAGCATGGAAACTCCTTAGCTCCAGGCTCACTGGTGTGGGAGCCACAACTGCCTGGGCAGGGCACCCAGCAGCCGTGGTCATGTAGGGCTGAGCGATGCTGTTCATCTGCCTGCATTACACTGGGGCTCGTTTCCTCCCAGAGCAGCTGGCTTCCCCTGGGGAATTGTGCCATGCTCTGTGTCCTGTATGCTCATAGCCCATGTTTTGTCATCTCCCTGCATTTAGAGAGAAGATAATGGCTCCAGCTACCTTCCCAGTCCGTTGTGATCAATCCATGTGCCTCTCTTGCTGGTAGCTGCTCGCTGTGGTCTTTCATTACCTCTCTTGCATGGGGCCCTCCTGGTTTTTCCCTTGTGTACTGAGGGGGTTGCTGGAATACGGGCTTGCCTGGACTGTGTCCCAGCCATTCATTACCGGGGCAGCTGCAAGCGCTTCTCTTCCTCCTGGGGCTGAGCATCTCCTCCGAAGGGCTCTGTCCGTGCTCGTCAGGGCTCTCGGTGGGACGGGGCAGCGCCTGCGCCACCCCCGGGGCCCGGCAGCCTCCTGGCCGCAGGCAGCCCCCAGCAGCTCGGCGCTGGCTCGCCTCGGCCGCCAGCAGCAGCCGTGCCTGGCACTGCGGACCCGGGCAGCCACAGATGTCCGTGCTGGGACAGGGCTGGGCTGGCTCGGCGCAGGGACACCCAGCTTGCAGGGGATGCAGTTGCTGTCTATGAATATATTGGGTGGTGGGTGGCCAGAGGTCAGGAAGGGACGCTGGGTGGGGGAAATTAAATGAAAGGACAATGTTGACACAGAATAAATGATGCTAAATGGCTTGTGAAAATAGATCCATTAAGGGAATGATATTCTGCAACAGTCTTTAAATACAAATAGGGGAGACAAATGGCCTTTAAATACAAACAGAGGAGATTTGGTTGGTTTGAGAAACCAAAGGCTGAACCCTGTGGTGAAGGACTGCATTTGCTGGTCATGTCCTGCTCCACTTCCCTTGCAAGAGTCTCCTTCGTGTCAATGAGACCAGTCTGCTTCATTTTTTCCTCTCAAGGGCTAACACATTCCAAACACTTCTCTCGTCATCTCTGATCATAAATCGCTGAGTCTGTGATGAGTGTAGCATGTACTTCATCATATGGTAAAGAGGGACCAAGGCTGGACAAGCAGGGAACGGTCTGTTAAGGCATGAGAGAGTGCTCTCTCTCTCTCTCCCCCCGCTGAAAGCCAAGGGAATGTGGTCCCACTGACCTGGTCAAACTTGGGCCATGGAGATGTCACCTCTTAAGTGTACTTTTAAGGAAGCCGTTAGGGGACATCATGGTGGTTGTTGCTGCTCAGGCACCACGGCTGATACTCAGGCTACTCAATTATTTCATCCCAAGAGAAGATGTCCTGGGGCCGTGACAGAGGAGCTCTGTTGCTCTCAGCATCCTTCCAGCTCATGCAAACTTCTGTGGAGTGCTTTCACTTTCTCCCACTGCCATCCTTGTAAAGAAGAGCACAGCACCAAAGCAGGACAGAGGGGCTGCCGTCTCCCTGTGACTGTGGACAAAATGGCTCAGCTGACTTTTGGGTGTCTGAGGAAGGTGCAGCATCACCTCCAGCACTGTGTCCTGCTACCTCAACAGCTCTGCAGAGCACAGAGAAGTGTGACAGGAAACAGATGAACACTGCAATAGGAAACAGCTTTTGTGTGAGTGGTTGTGCTTTGGGGCAATGCCAGCAGTTAACTTTGTACTTGCAGTCCTGTCATGGCATGAAGCACATCCATCCATCCATCCAAACACGAGACCACAGACCTGCAGCACATGGGTTAAGAAGCAGGCAGGCACAGGCCTGCTGACAACACCTCAAACAGGGCTCAGACTGGTGTCAGCCTCTGGAGGGGCCGACACGGGGGACTTAAACTTTCTGTCTCAGAAGGATTGTGGTCCATGCATGTGCTCTTAGTTTGTGTTTGGCTGGCCCTTCCCACCCTGAAGGAAGTCTGTTCCCCAGAAAGCCCCAGGCTGAAAGTCATGTCCAGAGTTGCTCAGTGAGGAGACATTGGCTGGTGGCACATTTAGTCTGGTGCTGTAACAGGAGTAGTGAACATCACCTGCATTTCTGCTCTTGCAAATCAAAACTGTTAAGATTGGTCATAAAGTCTCTTTTCTGAGAACATTTAGTTGGAGATCCTCACCCCACGCCAAAGAATGTCATTCCTCATGGCTATGAGATGAAAATCTACAATTATGTAGCATTTATGCAGAATAGAACTATGGATACCTTAGATGTGACAGATACTATGTGTGAGCATTCCAGGCTCACTAGCAGCAAATAGCCTTTTTTTTTTTTTGAAAGCTTTTCTTTCTGTTATCATCTCGATGGACTCTCAAAAGGAGTACAAGGGGGAATTCACTCGCTAGCCAAAGCAAAATTTTCCTTGAAACAGCCACAGCTGAACAATAAGGCCTTAGTTCAGGAAAATTCATTTGACCAGGACAGCTACTTCTGAGGGAAAAAAATATCCTTCATTACCAGGAACTTTCACCCAGAAGAGAAAAGCCTGACAAAAGACAAAACCAGGAAGGGAAACCCAAATTCCCCTTAGAATATGGTAAAGATTTAGTAGGGAGAGAAACCACCATTCAAACAAACTACTGAGGGCAACAGTGATTTTCCAGCTCCTGAGGTCTTCAAATCAAGACCAGATCCCTTCTGAAGGGTAAATTACACCACTCCTCTTAGGAGGAACCAGCTGTAGCTCCTGAAACTGTACCACAGGACAGAGGGGATGACTCTCGCCTTGAGCGAGCGCTGCCTTGCAGAGCCAGCAGTTGCAGGGCTGGAGCGTGGTGTGCCTGCTGTGTGTCCCTGACCCTGGCAGAGGGGAGTGCTCAGGAGAGCCTCCCAAAGACAGACCTGCTAGGGAGCAGCAGTCACAACTCACAGCTCAGCAGGTGAGCTTCACTTTGCCTCCCATCACCTTCCTGCCCCCTGGCTCTAGTGAGCCACCCCTCCCAGTCAAGCAGGACCAGCGTTCCCCAACAACAACCACCAAAATTTTGGAAGGAGGGGAAAGCCTGCAGAAATCTGCACTTGAACTGCTGCTGTTCTCCCCCTCACCCGAACCCTCTCTTTGCCTAAGGTAGGCTGACTCACCCTGAGCACGCTCTGCAGTTGGCAAGCTCCCCAGCACCCGCACTGCCACCAAGGAGGGAGCACACAGGTTTCCTGCCACCGCAGGGATGGGGCTCTCACACTCCTGCACTGTCTGCAGGCGAGCAACAAACAAGGGGGTCCTGGCAGGGATGCCAGAGCCAACTCTTTCCTTCCTTGCTTCTGTGAACTTTCCCAAAGGTTTCAAGGGTGGCCTGCATTTGCTGTTCCCTGTTGGCTTTGTCACATTGCCTCCTCCCCAAGTCTCAGGCTGCCAGTGTCTCTCCCCTGGATGACTTGGCTTGTGTTATTTTGTGTTAAAACCGATATGTTTTTTTAATGGCTATAAATAAGTTAAAACTGCATCTTTAATTAATCACTGCACTTTATATTGTAAGTGGAGATTTTCTGTAATGATTCGTTTATGATTTTAAGATGCCATTTGCTCACTGTCAAATGTATCCAGCTTTTATCCCTCTATGTTTAACAGGTTCAGGATAGAAACAAAATTTCATCATTGAGGGATTTTAATCCATTTAGTCTAGAGCAAATAATTGGTAATTAAGTAAGTGGAAAGAGATTGAGTGGATACTTTTATCTAAGCAACACTGAACTTGAGACACTAGTCAGTATGTTCATCATCTTAAAACATTTTAAACTAATCTTAATATGTTTATTTTTCACAGACACAGGTTTGAAATTGGAAATACATATGTCTGGATGACTAAAACACGAACAACAAATAGGAGCAGCAGCATGTAAAGTATAGGGAAATAGAAGCATTAATAGAGATATTTCTGCTATAGCAGCTATTAAATTTTTTTTTTTTACAGTTTGGAAGAAGAATCCATATGTTTATAGAATTTCTTCCCCCCAATTAAAATATTTGTGTATGAGTGTGTCTTTCTCTAAATATTATTTAGCTACACACACACGCACAGGGCTCATGTATAAAATTCTCTCCCAGTGAAGTGAGAGCTGCTTCTTCTTTAGTTTCTTGTCCTACTGGCAGGCAGAAAGGACAGATACCCAATCCAACACCATCAGCACCTGCAGGAGCAGTTTTCGAGGCCAGTTTGTGCCCTCTGTCATCTCCCATGCCCGTGAAGGCCAGCGGAGCCCCAGCCTTGGGCCACCTACCAGCAAAAGACTGCCCAGAGTTCAGAGCAGAGGCAGCAGAGCCACGCACCAGATCTGGCCGTGCCAGCCGAGCACTCCCGTGGGAAGGGCAGAGGCAGCCCAGGACCCCTGAGAGGCGAGTGCAGGGACAGCAGTTGTGCACCCCAGTGAAGAGCACTCCACGAAGGCTGCTGTGCACAGCTTCAGGTGCCCGGACATTCCCCAAGCATGCAGGAAGGTGCTTGGTTTTATCTGGTCTGAAATTAAACACAAGTGGCACGCAGGTGGCTGGGTACATAAAGATGTGGTTATTCCTGCACCCCCCCCCTTATTTTTTTTTCAAGAGAGCACATAGATATTTTATACAGGATATAAATAAGCCACCAAAAAGGGAAGAGCTATTGTATTGGAACTATAGAAAAAATAAAAAAATGCTTTTAAAAATTGCTCTACCTCAATTCCTAGACAACTCAAGTCTGACGTGCAGTATATGATTTGTCTGCTAGGACTGAATCCAGATACTTACCACTTTGTTAGCTTAAGAATTTTGAGCAATTTTTTCCATTTATCTGTATTCTCCCCAAAAACATTTCACACATTTCTCAGATACATCGATCCTTCCGGCATTCCTCTACGCACTCAGTAGGATGCCCTGCTATAAATATAATAAAGCCTTTTATTATGTCCATTAACCATGGACATGTGTGCTCCAAAAGTTTCCTGACACGCAGTCATTTGTGGCTTTTTAATTATAAACAGAAAAAAATCTACCAGTGAAAGAAGACAGCAGACTGGAAGTGGATCTTTGTGTGTGTGTTTTGAGTATTCTCCGATAGGCTAAAGGCACCCCCACCCTCCTTCTGACCCCACCAGAAACACCCTGTGCAGGCACCTACGTCTGCACAGAAAGCCACTAACACAACAGGTTAGTCCTGGTCGTACACATTTGTCACCTGTGCCAGCTCCAGGGGACTTATGCAGGTTTTCAAGACCCAATAATACCGATCAAACCTTTTTTCAACAGGCAAAAATACGCCCCCGTCATCTTGCAGACCTTGTTCCACTTGAACTCAGGAGAGAAGAAAAAAGGCCCAGTAAATTACTTGACAAATTAAGTCATATTTATTGAATGCGTTTTATTTCAACAACCAAAAAATTCTAACAGCCTAACAATGCACATAAGTTAAAAATTAATTATCACTTAGTGATAACGAAGATAAAGTTGATTTACATGGAAAAATGAACATTTACAATATGTTAATCCTTATTCACATTGTTGATACCGCAATAAAACACAATTTGTTTTTTTTATTTTTTATTTCACAAAAAAGGCGGAAAATTGTGCTTTGTTAAGAGGCACTACAAGAAAAGTTTCTTTCTCCAAATAGATATTATATGATGGATATTGAATAAATAGACATATATGCATTGTAATTCGCAAAGTTCTGGCAAGACCACAGGCTAAAATGCCCACAGATTCACTTAGAACCACTGCAAAATTGGCAGTGAAATTAAAAATAAAAAGGCAAGACTCAGCATTGAAAAAATACCTAATAAAATTTTTGGTTGAAGTGTAAAAGATACCAAATGTCGATGCCATCATCAGATGAACAACTTACATAGCTTGGCAAAATTCAGTTTCCTTTCAAATGTATGGAGTGATTTCAGCTACAGGATAAGAAGACAGTTTTGAAAGCGTAGCTCTGAGAGAAACATAAAGCAGCAACCATCGAAATTCTGATTAAAGCTGCAGCATACTACAGAACTAAAGGATGAAGAGCAAAAGGGGCATTAAGTAAGCAACCCACCATAATTTTGCAAAGGTATATGAAATTTATGCAGAGATACTCATGTTTCAAACATTAGCTCTGAAAAAATCTCATAAAAACTCCAGAGGTTACTGAGCAGCTAGAATTAGCTTGTATTGCAACGTCTTCTCCCTGTATATTGTATGTTCTGAGTAAATATCTACACGTAGAGGTTTGTTTTTCGTTTTTAACTCCTACCTTTTATACCTTTCAAATATATAAATAGTATTAACAGTTATATTACATTGCCTGGTGTAGTAAACAGAAAGTAACTTTCAAAGTGATATTGCATGAGGTCTTTGTCAAGATTACATGAAAAGCCCATGTGAAAAAAGGAAGAAAAAAGCCAGAAGCCTTGTTGGTACCGTTATGGCTGCAGTTTACAGGCGTCTGAAATCAATCCAGCTGCAAGGTGAGGTCTTTGTCTCGGAAATCATTGCACGGAAGTGAAAAGTAAATGCTACTTGGCGTCTCTCTCGACAGGGTGCCTCAGAGCGGGTGGATGCTATGGCAGACTGCAGCTTTAGTGCTCAGGCCATCGAAGAGTCAGTCGGGACAGGCTCTGCTCTGTGTAACGTAGCTGCTACCTGGGTGCTGCGGAGCCTTGGCCCAGGCGGGCTGGGGCAGGGACGGGACCTGCGGCTGCAAACACTTCATTGCACTGGCACGGAACGCGGGACACGAGCAAGCCCGGCTACAACAGAAACACGGGGGAGGCTGCGGGGAGGGCGAGCGGGAAGTCAGCAACGCAAACCCTCGGGCTGTCAGCAATTTACCTGGCCAGGATTCTCGGGATTGTGGCATTTTGTGTCGCAATGTAACTTTACACGTGTGTGCGTGTGTGTTTCACTTCAGTATAAACAAAAAGCAACAACAAGAAGGAATCTTATAAATTTTAAGATCTGAAACAGAGAACAGGTAAATAAAATCCACGGTAAAATGTGGTTGATAGTATGAATTCCATACATCAAATCTCAACACATTTATCTTTTTTCTCTTTCTATAAAGACCTCATTAATAGACAAGTCTTCTATGCACTGCATTTCAGCTTAAGTCATTCTGAATCCCATGAAAACTCATCTGTTCACTACAGAAAGGACTATCTGGAGAGTGGAACATGCTGCATCCTTTTAAGTGTGCATTGTGTTCAAAGTACTTTTAACTTACTAGTTTTCTTTTTAAGGTGCCCTGATTTGTTTTTCTATTTTCTCTCTTTTTTTCCTCTTTTCTTTTTTTTGGCAGTGTTGATTTACGTCTTNTGAAGTGGTTTTAAAACATAAACAAGTCTCATCTTTAAAGAACTCATTTCACAGTCTATACTTTCAGGTTGTAAAGTTCCGTCCCATGCAATTTAATATATATATATATATATATATATTATGTAAATATATATATACACACACAAAGTTGTAATTTCCCTTCACTGATTTCATAGGACTTTTTCTTCCCATTTACTTGCTAGCTGTCCCTTTCATAAGTGCAAGATTGATGAAGGCATAATCCTATGTGACTACAACGGTTGCTTCAGTCAGATGTAGAAAGTGTAACACTCAAGTGTCTGTGTCAAGGCGATGTCTGATCGGGCAATGCTGAATTCATTCGGTTTGCACATGGATCATGCGCAACGGAAACAAACAAACGAAAACTAAAACGAGGGAAAAAAATCAAAAATAAAACCAGAAAATCCTTGGATCAATGTATTGCTTTCTGCACTCCTATCTCACATTATCTCTGGTCGATGTCTGCTGGAGCCGCCTTGCTTTTGTCGGGATTCTCCTCCTCAGCCTCCACTTTGTACATTTCCTCAGAGCCTTCCTCACTGTCGTTCTCCTCCGACTCCGTCAGCAGCTCCTCATCCTTGTACTCTGCCACGTCAACCACCGTTCCCAAGTGCTCTTTTAGCTTCCCGTGGTGCTTTACGTGGTAACGCTGGTTCTGGAAGAATTTGATGATGGTGTGTTTGGGGAGATCCAGCTGAGCAGAGAGGGTGTGGATGGCTTCCTGGTCGGGGTAGAGACCCACGTCGTGAATAAAGCTTTGAAGGATACCTAGAGCTTCCAAGGAGATCTTGGTACGGGATCTTGGCTTTTTGGCACAACTGTCCTCAGCAGGTGGAGGAGGAGCCTCTTCTCTAGGTGGGGAATTCTCCTTGGCAGGCTGGGACTGCTGTCTGTGCAGCACCTATAAGATCAAACAGACACACACTTCACATGCTGACCCCCTCGGTGCTTGACATAAGGGCACTTGTACACGTCTGTACACAGGACCTACTTTGTTTTGGTCAAGAAAAGTACAATTAATATGCATTGCCTACTGCCCTTCTCACCTGTAAGACAGCTACACCTGTCTGTACAACTACAGACTGAAAGGAGGAAGTGATATAAAAGGCAAACAATATAAAATAAATGTAAACCCACAAAATAAGTAAGAAATACAAAATATAAGTAATAAAAAGAAATCTAAAATAGCCAAAATAAAAATTAGGTCAAAAGGTATTATAGTCTCATTGTCATGATGAATGGCCAGTTGTCCCATCTCAGAAAAGTCATTCTCTTGCTTTGCTCCTCTTCTCCCCATCCTTGTTTCCTCTCATCTTTTCAGGCTAGACACTTTGACCATTTCTTCAAGTACTGCAAAAGCCTATGCACATGTGGGATTGTCAGGTGCTACTTTATGAATAATGATTTTGCATTAAAATCCATCACAGCTACTTTAGGGAAGAAAAAAAATAGTAGAAGTGCTTTTAATAGAAATCTTTGTTAAGATTTCCCTTCCTTTAAGAGAGACAGCATAGTCAATTCAGTTGCTTGACACAGGTGGCTTTAATGTGTCTCCTGAACAGATTTCTCTGTATTACATCTGTAGTAATTTCACTAGTTGAGGAGTTCTGAGTTCAAATAATAATAGCCCTCCATTCTGAGACACCCTCCGGGCAAACACACTTTGCAGTCTTGTAACAGATTTTCACCCACATTATCTCCTTTTCGGCAAGTTTAAAGAAAGCCTATGTAGCTCTTAATCTTCCTAACAGCCACTTAAAATGACTAAGAAAGGGCCTCGTGCAGCCCTTATTCCAGGGGAAAAAATACCTGCTCTGAATTGTTCAAAACACAGAGGAGCTCCATACGCTTTCTTTAAAACCAAATCTATACAAGGGAGATTAACAGAAAAAATCCCCTACAGGATTGAGGGATGTATTTGCCCAGAGGTTTCTTCAGATGCAGGGAAATAATTATTAGAGCTTGACACCCAAAGCTAACGAAATCAATATGGATAACTATTTTCTTTCAGAAGTAAGAGGGAATTCTGGCTCTTTATCCAAGAAGAAAATGTCTTTGTTGCAAACTGTAACATCCAGAGAATCAACCCGACATTAAAGCTCTCTTTAAAAAAAAAATGAAAACAAGGACAAATAATGGAAATGTGCTGAGAACTTGCACTGAATTTTACACACATACCGAGCCCCCAGTAAAATACTACACTAGTCAAGTTATTACTGCAAGAGGGAAGTCCACTGTGGAATATCAGCCTGTTATGCAAATAAATGAAAAGGCTCTGTGCCGAAGAGCCCTTTATTAATTTCCTTCATCAAACGTTCCTGCCATAACAATTTATAACATCAGCGATCTCCAGTCACAGCTTTTGGGAAGCAGATCGCAGTCCCCAGGCGCTGCCCAGCGCAGCGTGGCCGAGGAGCTGAGCCTGCCGGGGATGCTGTGACAGGGGCCCGGCGGGCTGCACCTGGCCAGGGCTCTGCTCCCCGCGGGGCTGCAGCTCCCGGGCACGGAGGCAGGACCCGGCACCGCGTCCCGGTGCCTCGGCGATCAGCGGGGGTGAGCGAGGGCTGGCAGTGCCGGGACACAGCTGCGCATCCCGCTGCTGGCAGCGCTGCCCGCTGTCCCCACGGGCGCAGCCGTGCCAGGACAGTGGCAGCAACACCCCAACAAGGAGCAGCTCCACACGGACAGCCAAGAGCAGGTGCCAGCACAGGACTTGCCACCCGCGGGCGAGAGCTGACGCTGGGCAGAAACACCGCAAACTTGTTTCGGTGCCAACACGAACATTTTCCTCCTAAGCACGTAAATACTGAGGGTGCCATAGAAATGGCTAACCAAGGAATGGGGGGTAAGGGGGAGCTCAAATGGAAATGACAGATAATCTGGTTTATGTTTTATTACATCTCTTGCAATAAAAGAGCATAATGTTCCAATGAATGGAATCGCTCAGCTGCTCTTTGAGGATTTCTTTTTTGTCCATGGATTGCTTTCAAAGAGAAGGGCTGACGTTTCCAAATAGAGGGTTACAGATGAGGGTGGGATCCGTACCCATGTCAGCAGGGAGCACTGAAAGCAGCAGAGCCAGGATCGCTGGCTCTAGCCAGGGACCAAGCCCCATAAATTTGTCACACAGACCCTACCTAGTCTCCCCTGTTGTGGCTTCTGATCCTGTCCCCTGACAAAGTAAGGCCCAGAGCAGCCAAAATCAAAAGGACTTAACACCACAAATAAACTGCCAGGGAACTTACAGACAGCGTCACACAGAAAGCTGCAAGCAGCATTGCTAATCAGAAGCTGGATTCAAGTAGCATCTAACAGAGATAGAAACACATCCAGAAAGGGTGCGAATTACTCAGTTCATTCTTGTTGGAGTTGGAAGGGGGCTTTTTTTTCCCTTTTCAGTTGACAAATAGCATGAGAAATGATCCAGCTTGAAAAATGTTACAAGACTTCCAATCAAATATAATGATGAAAAAAATCCAACAATACGGGATCAGCAGCAGTAAAATGTTTAATTTGAAGGAGATGAAGAGATGCCTACAGCATCTATAAAGCAATCAACCAAAGAGAGGGCTGAGTGCAGGAGGGAAGAACAATTTCAATTAACCCTTCCTTTTCCAGAGTGACCTCTCCACCTTCTCCAAAAGGGAAAATGCAAAACCTGGGGGTTATCAGTGTAAAATACTAGAAAAAGATTGTATTTTATTTCACCTCCTGTTATCTTAGGTAATGAAAAAACCTAAATCTGCTCTTATAACGGATAAATTTCATTATTTTACTAACTTCTGGGGGTCTCCTCTGGATTGCCAGTAGCATTAACAAAGGATTTCAGCCACACTACATTTTCCAGCAACAGAACTTTAGCCACAGACAGAGAGATGGATAAATGCACAGGATGTCGTTCAGATCTGGGCTGTGGTCAGTTTTGCAATTCCTTCTGACAGGACAGGCTATTTAGCACAAAAGAGAACACTCTTCTATGCAAACCAGATCAACTGCTGAGCACACAGTACAATATTAAGTCTAAATTACCTTTATGTTAAATATTTGCTTTAAACTACACTTGATTGATGAGCATGCTGGCCAGTTTGAGTGATTGGCTTACTTCATGTCTGGCTCTGCATGCCACAGCCTCACAGAGGAAATGGATCATTCTTGGAGTTCCAGATTTTCAGATCTTATTAGGCTCCTACATCTGCAGGTAAAATTTCCAGCAGCTTCACACTCTGCTGTGCACACCCTGCCACATCTCTTTGGGTTTTGGGTCAGTGCTGCTCTGCCTCTGCACTGCCAAGAAGGAAACATCCCTGACCTCCATGTATGGGACACAGAGCATTTCCCAGCGCAGGTGAACCCCCAGTGATGGCTGGACCTACCACAAAGCACCATGTACATGATGGGCTTCTAAGATAAGAGATGACAACAATGGCCCCACTCAGCTTTCCTTTTCCCAGGAAAGCTGCTGCTGGGCTCAGAAGGGTGCACTTTGTGGCACAGATGCCCCACGCCCCTCCTCCCCACTCCCATTTCCATCCCACATGCCCTTTCCCACTGCTCCCCAGCCACAGGTGGGGCAGCCTCCTCCTCCTCCACAGCCAGCACCATCTGGAGCTGACTTCCCTTCCCCTTCCTGACTTCTCATCTACTTTCAAATCAAATGTGAAGATACAGATTTCCTTCCATGCCCAGAGGATTTATTCTTTTCATTCCTTCAAGAGATTTAATTCTTGAACTCTACAGATAGGCATGGCTGCCTTTCAACATATCAGAACAAAGTATCTCTGGCAGATGCTGCTTCATGAAGGCTCATTCAAGTAGACTTTCTCCTCACAGACAAACTTATATTTCTGAAACAAATTCACCAGCCCTGGTAGAAAACTTGCAAGAAAATGACTGTGATGGAAGTTGACTTTAAATGATAAAGTGACTGGTCTTAGATCGCACTGTACTGAAATATGATTTGAAGGCCACAATGAAAAGCAGCTGGAAGCCATGTGTAAAATATAATAGTACATGCCTACAGGGAAGGAAGTGAGATATTGAATGATTAAATTTAGGAGAGTATATAATGTAGTGTATCATTACGGGAGTGATCAGGATTATTTGTAATAAGCTAAGGGTTTGTGGTCTATCTAAAATCCAAAGGCAAGAATTATCAGGGAAGGGGCTGTTGCACTGTTTTACACGTATCCACTCCCCATGTCTCCGTGTGCTCCCACAGGAGAAACCTGACTTTGGCGTTCCCACAGAAAAGAGAGGTGAGCGAACCCAACTGTAAGATGAATGTCAAGTAATTGCAGTCTGTGCCTGTACTGTGTTTAATTTTGGCTGGATTCACTATGCCACTGATGTTTGTTTCCATTTCCACCCACTTTCTAGCTAGAACTACACATGTGACATTGGTGAGAGGCTAAGGGAGCCAAGCAGGATGCTCGAGCGGGGAACACACACACACTCGGGCACCACCAGCAGTGAGGCACCAGCTGAAAACACTGGCTCTGGGACATGTCACCCTTCATTGCCTGGACAGCTTTTTGAGCACACTGGAATCAGGAACTGCATTTCTATGTGAAAACTCCAAGCTCTTTTGTTTCCTAGTGTGGTTCTGCCCTTCCCTTTGCAGACAGGATCAGTCATGTGAGCTCCCTTCCCCTGGGATTTGCTGAGATGATGAGGTGCCCCTTGCTAAGAGAAACACCAAAAATGTTACATTCTTGAAAGACTGTGCATTTGCAACAGAAACTGCCCTTGCTGAACAGACACCACGTGCCTCTGTGCACAGTCAGTGTGAGCACTGACAGGTACCTTGATGGCATGTGGTAGTCAATATCAATTTTGATAACCTGAACCCACAAGGAGCAAAGTTGAATGGACTGGCCTTCTCTTTGCCAGAGGAGGTTTAGATTGGATATTAGTGAAAGGCTTGTAAAGCATTGTAACAAGCTACCCAGGGAAGTGGTGGAGGCACCATCCCTAGAGGTACTTACAATATGTGTAGATGTGGCACTTAGAGACATGGTTTAGTAGTGGACTTGGCATTGGTGGATTAATGGTTGGACTTGATAATCTTACAGGTCTTTTTCCAAACTAAATAATTCTACTCATCTATTCTCAGTGGTGGGAAGGGGTCTCACCTTTCAGCTTTTCTTCACCTTTACATTGTTCACATAGCAGCCATAACACTGTATCACATCAAGGACTTCTTTGCCAAAAACAGCAAGATTTTAGCCTGCTTAAGGACCCCAAAATATAGGCAGAGAGAACAGACACATATTACAAAACATAGGTCCAGAACCTTCATTTCGTGGACCCAACACCAGTCGTTTATTACTGCCCTTACAAGCGTTCACGGCTCATCAGCAGGAGTTGCCACCAGTTTGACTCCATGCAAAAACAATTCACCACACCCCTCCTGTCAGCAAGCCATTGGAAAAGCTCCTTCCCCATGGCCAGCTGAACCCAAAGGCAGGGTGGAAGACAGGCCTAAACAAGGTCTTCAGCTGCATTTTACTGAGCAACACCTCACCTCTGTACGCTGAGAGCCCCCCAGCAGTGCCCAGCTATCCTGGCAAGAGTCTACTGAAGAGAAACTCCCTTTTGTGGCAACAAAATCTTATACCGAGAAGGAGACGCTGTCCCTCTTACCAGAGTTTACAGGAATAATCTGCAGGAGATTATCTATTCAAATAAACAGCCTTACACTCCCTAGCCCTGGTCTCTCTTCACATATAGAAATGTGCAAGAAGAGAAGAGAGGCAGCAGCTGCCATAACCAGGCCTCCACCCTGACAGCCTCCCAGGCCGGGGCTCGCAGGGGTAAGAACATTAATTACACAGCCAAGACTCTTTACAGGTTTCTAGGAATGTCTGTACAAGAAACTGTAGCAGAAGTTACAATTTGCACCTGTGTTCATTTCTTTCCTATTAAAAATGTGGTTCTTAAGACTACTCTTTTTTCTTCCCTTGCAAAAATACATTCATTTGGGTAAACACTGCAGCACTAGTCGCAGCACCAAAGGAAGTATTTTCTTTGGGCTCATTCTCAGAGTGATTTCACACCTTGACACCATAAAGTCGTGTTAAAGACTGTGGTTTAGTTTCCTTGCTTTTCTTGGATTATACAGTATCCTAAGGTCAAAACTCAGGGAAATCCAAAACTGTTATTAAAAAAGAAAAAGTATCTATGAAGTGATGACAAATTGCAGACTACAGGTGTTAGATTACATTTTGACTCCAGGCAAGTTTAATATACTTTAGTTTCCTTTTACAATTGCCCTTAGCAGGTACTGTTATCGGTAAGGGATTTAAAAAATATATGGTACTCAATAAAAGAAGACCGTGTCAAAAGAAATCAATATGAGCGTGCAAAATGGTAGGAAGTCTGACATGGATAAATATGTTCACTTTCATCTAACTTCAGTCTGAGCTTCTTTTAATTTTGTAGCTCAAATGCTGGCTGCACATCCTGTGCATTTTCCAGTGCAGCTTAGTAATTGCTTCACGAGAGCAAACACCCTTATTAGAGATAATTATAATACTTGTCTGTGATGTGATGTGATGTATCCCATCTCATGAACGCCAGACCAAACCAGCCAACGACAACTGGTGGCTACACGCCACCTTGTAAGCTGGCAGCCCTGGGTGCCATTCATTTTGTCTGCAAAGACAAAGCAGTCACACACTAAAAAAAACCCCAAATATTCAAGCCTTTCCTATCACTCTTCATCTGCTCCTGACCACCACTGGAGCCAGAATATTGGATCAGACAAACTCTGTATCCTAAAACTATGAGCTCCAAGGTACAAGTCACGCTGAGCTATACAAAAAGGGACTTAGAGAGGACTCTTGAGGAGAGAAATAAGTTCCACAGGGAACCCAAAGTCAAAGGCAAGTTTGGTTTCCAGGCTGGAATGTAAGCTGGTTGAAGTGATTCATTTCAACATCTTTGGAGCACACTCGCCACATGTTTCCCTTTGCTTTATGGCAGCTGCCTCGCTCAAGGGCAGGAAATAGGCAGGGATTTGAAAGCATGGCAAGACACTGAACACCCAGCCTCTGAAACAGCAGCCCCATCCTGAAATTCTCCAGGACCAAACTATCAAAAATGGTCGAAAAGGTGACAAAAAAGGCAACAGGAATTAAAAAAACAAAAACAAAAACAACCCCACAAAATTTTCAGTTGTAAATTGCTTTTGGCATCCCACACAGTGATAAGCATAAGCAAAACGAAATTAATCTTGACTTGAAGGCAGAGGGAAGGTGTCTCTCCCCCTCCCCAGCACACACTGCTCCCATTAATGCTAACAGGAGCTTACCATGCATCAAAGAGCAAATCCACCACAAAACATTTTTAAGTGCTATCATCACTGGAGATAAAATATAAATTACAGCCTGATTACACTGTGCTGCTAAGAGGCCACATGTGCAGCATAGCCTGCAATGACAACTTCAGATGACCAGATAACTTTGGGACAGGTCTAAGAGGTTACTGTAAAACATCTGTGCAGAGGAATCTTTCCTTGTCTTTGCTTTCCTTTCAAGAAGCTGTGGCACTGCTGTCTGCACAGTTGTTTGAAGAATGTTTACAAATCAGCTTGACAAAGAGAAAAAAAACTTCTGCCACCACTTGACCACAATCATGATCTTATTCTTCAGTAATGCGTGGTTTATTTCCCTTTCCTGATCTCTGTTAATAGACAGCACGTGCCTACACAATAGCCACTATTTTGTCTGTATAATGTTAAAAAAATAAATCAGAAAACTCTGACAATGCAGAACAGTGTCCCGGTGTTTCCTGGGGTAACTGCTCTCCCTCGAATGCTAACTCAACTCTTCCCACAAAAGCACAGGCACAACTTTCATTGCTGTGCAAGCGCCTGAGAACTGGCTGATTTTATGGGGCAGCATAAATGAGCTCATGCTGATGAACATTCATGTATTAGCTCTGAATTTCCCATCTTGGGCTGGTTCAAGCCAGATCCTTAGGTTCACTGCAGAGTAACTGCAACCAGCACTGGATACCTCTTTCTCTCATACCTGGCTGCAGCCTGGGAGAGCTGCCAGCAGCTCCTGCCCAGCCCTCAGGTGGAGCTGGCACGTCCCTCCTGTGCCCATCCGCGACCGGCCAGATCCATTCCGGCTGCTGCTGGCACAAACCAGGGCGCTGGTGACAGAGCGGCCGACGTGGTCAGGAAGTGTTGCACAACCTCGCTGCAAACTCTCTCCTGAAGGCATCGGTGATGGATGGCTCCATTGTCTGGGGATGGGGCACAGCCAGCACAGCTGGCACAGGGGCCAGTTTGCTGCACCCCTGGCAGGCAGGCAGGACTCTGCTGGCCTTGGAGAAGCCGTGCGAGCCTTTCATGCCTGTAACCTGTGGTAGTGAGGCAACCTCATCCACAAGGGAAAAAGCAACAGCAACAGTCCCAGAAACACTGCCCTTCTTCATGGTGATGCTAAGTAGAGTCCCTTAAGTGGGATTTTAACATCTGTGTGCACCTTGAGGGCCACAAACCTTCCAGTTAACACTCACCTTCTCCAAAACAAGACCATAAGCTTTGTGGGCCTCTGACTTGCCTCTTCTGTGCTTTCTCTCACGGTCCTAGCAAGGCTCTCTGGGGTGCTATGGTGTGCAGAGCTTTGCTTAGCACTTTCTATATAGAGCTTGATTGTGGCTAAAGGGAGCGTCTGTCAAAGATTTCAGGTCAATTCTGCGTTTCCCCATCCCAACCCTGATAGTCCTAATGAGGAGCTGGCAGAATGCCACAGGAACTAAGGAGGCAACAAAAGGGTTTTTCGTTTGGTTTTCTGCAGACAAAACACTCTGGGTGTCCTCTATGCTTTCTTGTTTAATTAACACTACACATGTTCTCCTTTCTTTTGAAAATCAGAAGAGTTATTTGTGGGCAGCGTGAGCAAGATCCTCCCTCACAAGCCCCAACCTAGAGCCATGCTTAAGGTCAAGCTCTAAACCCCTAACTATGGTGGCACAAATGGCGCCACTATAATCATGTTGTTTTCGACCAGGAGTAGGCACTGCATTATTTCAGGAAGGATATGTTTGGATTAGACACTGGATTCTGGTGGGGGGTAATTATTTGTCCCATCAAACTGGTTTAGGTCCTTACAGATGGCTATTTGGGGTTTCAAGAATACCCAACTGTACTGCTAATTTTTACAATGGGAGCAGTTAGAAGTCAGGAGAACCTGACTGTTATGGTTAGTGAAAATAGCAGATTTGTGCTGATAAAACACTACTCAGCATGTTTTTTGGCTTTTGAGATGTAACCACCAATGCACTTAATAACAGGACTTGTGCAAACTATACTGTGTGAATCAAACACATAAAAGTATAAATATTCCTTTTTTTAGAAAGCAAGTCTTAAAAAGTGCATTATAATCAACTACCATGGTAAAAGCAAAATATCCAGTATTACCACACAGGCAACTGGCATAATGTGCTTTATTATACCCTTAGCTTGAAACTGGGTAAATAAAAATCAAATGACCAAAGTACAGTCTCCTGCACAGATTAGGTCACTGAAGACAGGACGCCTCAGAGAATTAGAACTGAAATCCTTTGTCTTCCTGATTAAGCTCTAGAAAAGGTGTGCACGTGCAGAAAACAGAGGAAGCTACCCTGGTATCTCACTCCCATGTTGTTGAGCTCCATGTCTCACTACTCTGACCTGTACCTATTTTACAGACTCTGGATGCTGGTAGAAAATGACTTTATGGAAAGTCAACAGCACGTGCAGTTTATATTCACAGTTTTTCGGTTCATTTTTAATGAAACAGTTTAATGTAAGGCCAGAGAGGCAGTATTAGGACAAAGCAGAAGATGACATTGTTATGGCCCTGGGATCCATCCAGCTTTGCTGCTGGCTGCTGTGGGGAACTCCGTGGACTGCTCTGTCCATGGCTGGCTGCACACATGTAATTGCGGGGGTAAAGCTCACACTTAACACAAGCCTGAAGCTACTGTGTGCAAGGAACCAGAGACTTTTGCTAGAAATGCAAAACACTATTCTTTGCTTCAGTAAGGTTGGGATTGTGTGGCATTTTTCAGTCAAAAATCTTTTGGTCAAAAACGTCAACTGAGTGACATCAAAGTATTGACTAAGCAAAGCCTACTTTGCCAAACTGTTTGCCTGGGGCAGCAGAGGGGTGAATATTCTGACAAAGTTCAAGCAGTTGTTTAGGCATTTTTCATGAAACAGCATATTCTGGTTGCTTTTATTCAGAACAACTTTTGCTCTTCAAATTCTTCCTCTTTTCCTTCAAAGCATTATGTTGCTTGTTGCTCTAAAGCGCCGCAAACCTTTTTTTTTAATTTGAACTGAAAATAATAATTTAGAAAGGACCAACATATTTTTTTCTTCCAGCATTTCAGAAATGTCAGCAACCCCTTTAACTCAGCTGAAGCAGTTCTATAGCTCTAGGCTGTACCACCCAAGAAAAAGCAGCTCACAGCCATCTAGCTACCCACCTACCTCCTTCACCATCGTATTTACTAAGGGTTGTACTGATGGGAGCTCTGAAAGAACAAAATGTAATGCAGTTTATAAAAGGAGATGGATTTGAATCTTTTCTATCTCAAAATCCAATAAAGCTTATGATTTTTATTGCATGTGCGAGTCCTTTGGTCAATGTAGCACTGATTAGCAGCTTGGCCAGTAAGTCTGGTAAAACCAGAAAGTACTTCCGAATATATTCTGGCCAGAGACACCTGGGAGCAAAGTGTGAGTGTTGCAGCTGATGGCCCCAGGGTCACACCTTGGGATTTCTTCGCTTGTTCTGTTCTGTCTGGCCATGGTTTTGTTCCATTCTCTCCAGAAATAACTATTCCAAACCTCTCTTATCCTTTAATCTTCCTAAAAAGGGAGCACCATCTCAAAACTATTCCCCCTCACCTTTCCAACACAAATGCATGAAGACAGAAGAGTTACAACCTGCTTCAGGCAGGGGTCCAGACTGGATTTTAATGGATCCCAAACATAGCAATGCAGCCTTCTTACTCCTCATCTCATTTAAACAAGGGAACACCAGGAATAACATTACTCCAAGTCAGCAGTGCTTCCCTGGTGCTAACCAGGCCATTAAAAAGGCATACGCAGTTTGTTTGACGCAGAGGGACAAAGAGAACCACAGAAATTAATCAAAACCAGGGAAAAATTAGAGATTAAAAGTAATAATACTCCTTCCAGCAAACCACAGTCTGAATGCATGATAAGTGGCTGAAAGACACAATCACTGCAGATCTAGAGACAAAAAAAATGTCTCCTGACTGCATGAAGTGTAAATTAAACTTGCTCTGATACAGAAGCACTTCCTTCACATGGCAGTTACTCAGTGCCGTCGGGAAATCCAGACCCGTTTGCTGCAAACGAGAGCTGCCACAGCTGACCCTCCCCGATCTCGCCTGTGGAAAACACACACGCTCCGAGTCAACAGTTGGAGGGAAAGGAAGAAAAACCCAAATGCGGCAGACTTGCTAGAAGAGATTTCCATGGAGGTTTCCTCCCCAAATAAGCAGATGGTTTCCAGTTAGTCAGGGTCAGGGACTGCCCGTGTGGTTTCCTGCCTGCTTGCCTTTGTAGCTTATCTGGGCCTCATCAAGATACACAGTCCGAAAAAATTAGAATGGCTAAGTACAGGAATTAGGGAAACTAAATACAAACGAGCTCTGGTCTGCACTTGTGCAGAGGAGCAGGGGAATCTGTGCCCGCGGGTGGGATGGAGGCAGCGGTGCCGACCCCTCTGCCGGGGCAGCCACGCTGGGCTGCAGCACTGCACATCTGCAGGGGCCGGGTCAGGTCTCGTTAATGCCGCGGTGCCTCTCCAGGCACCAAAGCCGCGCCTGACTCCCTCCAAAACACCCTCGGCAACAGCCCAGCTGCTTTGAAAGTACCCCTGACGTCAGTTTACAACCCTGCCTGCTTTAACCGTGGTGCCGCTGCCCGGCGGCAGCCCAGCTCCATGGCGTATTCCCAGCCCCGCTGGCAGCCCAGCGCACGGCTACGAGATTTGCAAAGCTCCGGGCACACACTGGCTCTCGTAATGCTGTGCATGGGAGCAAAGCAAAACTCCACCAGGAATGTATGCACAAGCTGCCATATGGAAAGGGCATTCTCAAATTAAACCCTGAAACCCAGATGAGATCTGAGCGAAGGACAGTCTCACTTAAAGGAAATGTCTGAGGTCAACCAGCAATTAACTGAAAGGTTCTGATTGAATACGCTATTGACTGCGCTCACATCAGACAGCTTCCTGTTTATTATACCTTATGGGCTGTCTAGGTGCCAAGACATTAAGCTGTCAATAATCTATTAATACTAAACAGCTCCTCCCTCCTTACTCCCCCCCTTGCAAATCCTCTTAGGCTAAGAAACTGCACTAAAAAGATGGAAATTTTTGAAGTGAGATGGAAATTAGCTTTTTAGGGTATTTCTTTGCTTGGTTCCAGCTGAAAGTTCAGCAACATTCATAAACAATATAACACGCAGTCTATAACTACATGGAAAAAATTGTGTTAAAAAAAATCAGCCATGATTGAGACCATATCCTGAAATCTGGCTTTCTTTTCCAAGCCATCTTTAAACAGTCTAAGTTAAATTTAATTAACAATTTACAACAAGGAGAGAGAAGTTATTTAAAGACAGGCCTACAGGTCCTTAACATTCAGTGTCTGGGAAACAGTTGTATATAAAAAAAAGTTTTAATGAATTTAATAGAGAAAAGCACTTTAATTAAATGCTGTCAAAGAGGATTGTATTAATGACTGCACACAAAGGAATTTAAAGCAAGCCAAGTATATTTAGCAAATAGGAAGTAGGCTTTCAGAGGCTGCAACTATTTATGTTTCTGCCATTGCAATGCATCTAGGAGATCGTGTTGCCAATTGAAAGCAGTTATGTTATTAGATATGATTTTATTTATTATGGATTATTAAAATTTCAAATGCTGCAGGGAATACATTTATTTCACTTCTCAAATGAAAGAACAAAGATATTTCCTCCTTGTTCAGTAAGAGGAAAAATAGGAGAGGAAATAAATAATAAATAATAATAATAACTTAGCACTTAACTAGTAAAGTGCTGTCCAGACAGATCTTTTTATGGGGCTTGTTGAGTCCTGAAATTTTAGTGCGTCTCTTTCTTTCTGCTACAACTGGATGGACTCGCAGCTGCTACCACAGCTTCCCTCAACACAGCACAGAAAGAGGAGACAGATCTTCCTTCTTGTGGGTACAAGGGACTCCTGTGATACCCTGCATGGTTCAAGTCTAAGAACTACCAAAACCCCAACAAAAGAAATCCTGGCTGCGAAGCTTTTGCAAGCAAGACTGAGAATACCAAGGTTTTCCAGACCTAACGATGAGACTTAGCCACATATTGCTCATAAAAACCCCAAACAATTATGGCTCTGCATTAAGATTTTGTGCACAACGTGCTCACCTTCCTCAACATCCATGTGATAGAATTTGTAGCAGGAAGGAAGGGGCTCTTCACAACTCTCTGTGCCCATGTGCCTTGGATTCAAGTGTGGCACATCACATGGGCACGGCCTAATAATCTGAGGAAAAAGCAGCTAGAAAATTCAAGGGTATCAAAATTATTTTGGACTATAATGGCACAATAGTGTAAAACTAAATTTAGCCTCAACTGGAAACAGAAGAATGTTTTTAACACAAATTTAATGAGATGGCTGGGTCTGTAATATCCAGGATGTGTTCTGTGATTTACCACATCCTTTTTGCCATATGTAATGGTAAAAGGTTAATAATTATTTTAGATGATTCAAACTTCCAAATGTTCCACGAGAGGCACCTTATACATGCTTGTATTCCTTTGTTTCTGAACACCAAATACTTTTTAAGTTAGGCACCACAATGGAAGTTAGTCTTAAATTACTGGTTTTTAAATGTACTTTTTTGTAGTTAAGATTTTCATCTTCTCATTTGCAACACGAAGAAGTGAGTAGAACTGGGAGAGAAGTCATTGGAAAGGAGGCACAAGGGGATACCAACTTCCTTTCTCCTTTCACAATGTGAGTAGCATCATAAATGGTGAAGTTTAATTTTCTAAATACATTATCTGATTTTTGTTTAAGACTTTAATAAAAGTCATGTGTGATGTGTGTTGAGAATGTAGCCTTTGTTGTTCCACAGCTAGGGATCTTGCAAACAGCTTCACTTTGTCTGTGCCAAGATATTTTGGAATATTCTTTGAAACACTGTAAGCATAGATGACTGTGAGAAAAAATATGTGCTACTGTACTTCTGGATACTTCATGCGTGAGAATAATGCATGCACACAAAAACACTTCTCCTTTCAATCTGCAATTCCTATAAAAGTCCACACAAGCATGGAACAAAATACACAATATACTGACCCTGAAAAAAAACCTTATCTCTGCACATATTACAGTTTCTGGGTATTTCCAATCATTCAGAGAACCAAATTTAAAAAAAAAAAAAAAAAGAAAAAAAAGGAACACACAAAAGAATTTCCAAAAAAAGACTGGCTCTGGGCAAGGAGACTGACCATCTATGTCCTGCTCTGTCACGGCCTAACTCCCAGCACTGCCCAGAAGCTGGACCATTTCCCTGGAGGATGCTGTGCAACACGAAAGGAAGAATAGCTCTGTGCTCTTTAAGGGTCAAGCAGTGCAAAGTGCTCTGGTAGCACTATTCTCAATGGTTTCCCTCCCCATGTAATTTTTATAATTGCCTCTCTGCAGAAAAAGATATGCAATGATCCAGGGCTCTAACTTTATCCTAAGATTTCTGTAGAGAGCCTGAGAAAAAAATGTTGTATACAGCCAATAGCCTATAAACATTAACACATCTCTGAAGCATGATACTATAATTTATGAATAAGTGTGGGGACATAGAGTAATTAGGGAGCATTAAAATGAGATTAAAAAGAGCAATATTTTTAACTGCAAAAATTTTCAAATGTAAATGGAACAGAGGCTCATCTAGTGCCTTTTCAGCCTTCGAGGTTTGCCTGCTGGCAAGCTTCAAAGGTTACATGAATTTAAAGAGCTTTATTTAGTGATCTTGCTCTATATGTTTGCTCATCCTCAACCTACTATGGCTCCTTACAACACTAGCAGCTTAGCATTTACAACAGGGCCAGGACTGTAAGAAATGAGGACTAAATCTGGTCAAATTCTGTGCGAAAGGCAAAAGGGTGAGACAACAGGGGCCAGAGCTACAGTGATGTCATTTGCTAAAACGACAACTTGTCAGAGCAACACCAACACAAACCACCACCCTGCTGCTCACTGCCAAGTCTCAGCGGCGCTAAATCTGCACATTCAGATTATAAGGGAAGCTTCTGCCTGGAGCATTTTGCCATGGGAGCCAGAGCAGCCCAAGCAGAGCTGCTCTGGGGCAGCCTCACAGAAGATGTACCCTCAGAGTCATCTTTATTGTAAGATACTGCTGAAGAAAAGCACTAGTCATATTCTCAGGGCTCCTTCACATAAGAGTCCCACCTCATTCCTGCCCTGTCCTCAGCTGATCCTGGACTAAACGAAAGCTGTCTGGGAACTGGTGTCACTGAAGTGGCCTCAGGATTTCAGGCTCTGTACAAATGTGAAAAGGATGTATTATTCTGACAAGACTAAACTTGCCACCACAGGAAAACTTGAAACTCTGCATTTTACTTGAGCTCCCATTTCTAGGGTTAAATGGAACAGTACTAAACCTAAACTAATTTCAGAACAGAGGCAGTTTGGCTTTAATTGCAAGTACACTCCCAGCTATCATTCAAGGGGAATAACAGGCCTAACGTTAATAAAAATCAGCAGCATTTTCAGCCACATTAGATATCCACACTAAACAGAAACAGCTGAGATGGTGCAGTAGGCAGGTTTGGCTGTAGCAGTCACAGCTCAGCGCCGTTCCCTGCAATTGTGGCAACTATCAACCACCAGATCATCTACTGGATACTTCGGAGTCAAATATAAGGGGGCTGTTGTCTGATTTGCGCCTCTGTTGCCTTTGTCAAACTTGTGCAAGGTTCCTGAACTACTGTGACCCATCAGAAAAATGGTGTGCACCAAGAGGATGGAGAACCAGAGCATGCAGCCACAGCTGGTGTTTCAAAATGCACCGTCTCTGGCTAAAGGGCACAGGTACTGGAGAAGCATGAGAAACCAGCTCAGAAGTAGAAGATGCCTGAGATTTTTTTTTTTTGCATGTACCACATGCTTTAAAGACACTTCCTTTACCCCGACCCAAAAGCAGTCACACACAGAGTAGAGATAAATGCAGTGTGAGTGGCATTTGCAATAAATATTGCTTTCAGCTTTAACACCTCATAGAAATAGAAGTTACATAGTTTGAGACTTTTTTCATGGTTTTTAATAGTTTAGACTGAAAGGAGATACTGAAATTGACTGCTTCTAATTCTGATAAGAGAAAGAATAAAACTCCAGGTAACTAACAACTAAAAAAGAGAGATATTCTCCACTCACAAAATTCACAGACCTCATTCTGACACACATTTCCCTCTGTAGTTCTAAATCTAAGGAAAAAAAAATAATCCAAGCGCAACCCTCCCATACCAAAGCTCTGAGTATTTTGAGTGTAATGAATAACCTACAATACAAGTTTCTCTTGAAGTCCATCTGGGTTTGCTGAGTACAAGCTGTGTCACCAATCTTGACCACTCCTGTCTGAGCACGCATCACATCCAGCCACGGATTAAAGAACTGGAGAGTCAAAAAGCAGTGGGTATCAATCTATGGTCTGTCTTTTGGGTGCAGAGAAATGATCAAAAAGCAAAACTATCACGGTGCAGCCATTAAGAATGTATCACAGGGCACAGCATCCCTGCAAAAAATGTGTATCAAAACAATAAGGACCAGACTCAGAGAGCTACCATGGTTTGGGAAACTAATTTTTGTCCAAGTCTCACAGACAACTCAGTCCTAATTTCCAGTATGCAAAATCCCCTGGTGTAACTCACACAAACACAGCAAAATCTCACTGTGCACATCATCCTATGGATCATTAAGTACACCATGTTCCCCTATGAAATAACACAGCTTTGCGTCACTCATCATCTAAGATTTCCTAAGTATTATTAATTAATATTATTTTTTAAGACATTTCAAGTCTCACTGGTTTTTCCATCTGTGTGCTATGCATTATGTGACCCATGAACTCCAAGACATTATTTAGAATCAGATATTTCATTAGGAAGCACTACTGTGATGTTCATCCCCCTCTTTATTACCTCTAGAAAGAGAATATGAAATTAGTTTCATTGGATTGCCATCGCCACTCGCCTCGACCCATTTTTACGAGGGCTCCATGTTCTGCTCTTTTGTATTTCATTGTCATTTCTAAAATACTCGTTCCCTTCTATCCCTCCCAAAGTTATAAAATCAGTATTTCATTTACTTCTGTGTTATGTTATTTTCTGCATATTTAAAGAGAGATCACAATGTTTGCAGTGAACACACAATACAGAAGAGCTTTCCTAGAGCTTTTTACTATGCCTTCTTTTATTTACTAATGTTCCTCCCTGATTTATGATCTGAACAATTATATATTGCCAGATTTGTCTAAATCAAAGCTTCTGAGAAATAAAAGGGTGGAGGGATGTCATTTTTAAAAAGTGACAAAAGTAACAGTGTATTAGAAAGCAATATTTGATATTGCTCTTAAATAATATGTACCTACTAGCTTCAGATCTACTTGTCAACTTAGAGAAAATGAGAGGCAAGGTTCCCACATTCTCTGAATAGAAGTACTTTGCTGCAGCGGTGGCTCATTACTCCAGAGAACCGTCTTACCCACCCGGACACTCCAGAGACAACAGCCTGATTCATGGCCTTCCCAATGGAGTCAGGTTTCTCTGCCCCAGCAATTAACAATGAATTAGCACTATATTAAAGTGCCAGGCAAGATGGTTACTCTCTGGAGTGGTCACCTTGGACACAGCAGACAAATAGTGGGAGAAGGGAGAGAAATTAGATTTACTGCGTCCCAGCATGTCTGTAACAAACACGGAATCCCTGGCTGGCAATGGGAAGCAGCTGTAGGCACTTGTCAGCATTAACACTCCAGAAAGGTCCAATGCCAGCAAACAGCCAGGGAATGGTGGGATTTAGCAAGGGATGGAAAGTAAGACAGGGAAGGAAGGCTCACCTCTGCAGAGCAGGGAGCTAAACACAGAAGCAGGAGGATGGCTTGCTGCAAAGGGACTACTTTGCACACCATTAAGGGCCAGGCCAGGCCAGGCCAGATCAAAGGGCCAGCCAGGATCCCACTCCTGCTGGTAGTGGTGGAAGAGGATGAGAACACAGCAAAAATGTAATAATGCTTTCCAGGATACCCTCCCACCCTCCAGGAACCTGTGGCTCAGTAATTCAGAGGTGATGTCCTTATGGTACCCCAGCTAGCAACAACCTCACTGCTCTTCTTCTTAGCAACTATTACACCACACTGCATGGAATGGAGGGAGAGCCTCTTAATGGACACCTCAATTTCCTTAAAAACCAAAATAGAGGTTGTGGCAAGCTCAGCCTGCATTCACAGCAACATGTAGGTGTAGCATGGATGTCCCATAACCAGTGTGTGTGAAGGAAAATCCACACTCTGACATGTCCATATGGTCACACCCAGTGCTGCCAGAGAACACAGCCATGTCACAGAGCTCCAAAGGGCTCACATTTTATGACTCTTCAGCACAATAACAAACAAATCAAGTATACAGGGAGGAATTTTTTAAACACTCAGCTCCCACTATAGACATTATTCATTTCAGAAACAGTAAAATAATTGATTAAATGGATTAATATATGGCTGATGGGAAAAATCTAATGGAAGGAGAAAAATAAACATGTTTGGTTTTAAAACCCTGAACCTAAAGCTAAACAGTGAGGTGCAGGCTAGTAATACCAAACCAGTGAGAGCAAGAATCTCTCACAAAGGAAACAACAATCCCTTAAAACATGAAGAACCAGCCTGTGTCCAGCTGATCTTCTACAGCACAACTGCCCCACTGAGCACACCCTGCCTTTTAAAAGACAGAAACCATACTCAGCCTTGGGATAATTCCCTCACTTGAAGCGTCCCCAACCCTGTAAGCAGCAAGAGAACTACAAAAAACACATCACAATGATATCTTTGCCATTTCCAAGAAGCCATACTGAGGAAAAGGCTGCAATATAGCCACATCTTCTGCCTGGTCATGCCTCTTGTGATGATAGCTAGGATATTCTTCCAAGTCTGACAGGGGGACGTCCTCCCCAGACAGGGTTAAGTCATGGTGGCTGGGAAGTCTGGCAGCAGTGTGGCACAGCCTGTTTTCAGGCTCTCCCAGTCTCTCAGCTGAAGGAGCAGGAGACTCAAGCATCAGAGAGAGGTTACCATATACAAACCTAAGCCATCAGAGCAAAGAGAAAGATGGGCTGGGCAGAGAGAGAGAACACAGGTAAGATCCTGCCTGCTTCTGTGTTACAGGTCTGCACCTGCTGTTATTCACAGCACTGCTGCTTGTATCTTCTTCAAAGGGCTGTCATTTTGCTACCAAGGCTGCAGGTAAGGGCTTGACTTACAGCACACTTCTCACCACCAAACCTACAAAGCAAAGTAGGTCGGTGACTGCAGCTCTTGGATGTTTTCACCCCCTGCTAAAATGCAGCCAGGCACTGTGGCAAACATTCTGCACCCGCCACTGCTTCGAGAAGGAAATGAGAGTTGCTTTCCCACTTGACACTACAGGGGGAATTTCAGATAGGCAGAATGTAATTACTTGGCCTGGAGTTCAGCCAGGAGCAGGGCCCAAGACCCCTACCCTTATGTAAAGTGTCACAAAATCTCCAATGACTGCAAGTGTGAGGACCTCAGTTTTACATCTCTGGCTGCTGTCATTGGTTCTTCATGGCTAATTACCTAATAGTGACCCTTGCAGCAAAGCTAAAAAACAAACCTTGCTTCTTGAAACAATTCGAGTCCCAGAGACTGAAAACTATTCAAAAATTACTTAGTGTTGGGTATCTTTTGACAGTAGGGAGCAGGAGGACAGCAGACCTCCTGTGCCTGGCACTGGTAGCGTGTCACTCAGAAACCTACTGGGGTTTTTGGATGGGCAAGCATAGCTTTAAAATGCAGCACCCCCAAAACACAAGCCTACTATATCAACTGCATACCAGCCTCCAGAGTTTTGTTGTATGAAGTTGCCAGCTGGTTCCATTTATTTTTCTTCATTTTTCATATTTTGACTGTAATAAATAATTAATCCATGGCTTTGTAACTTGCTGACAAATACAAATGCACAGCATTCCAACACAGTGTAACATGTCACTCACAAGAGCCAACCTGCATGATGCAGAAAAGTGATGTGCAGAAGGCTTTGGAAAGTAGGCTAATCATTAAGGTCACTCACAAGATCCCAGGGAAACTTCTTCTGTCCCTTAGAGGATATTCCCACTTGCTGTGGGCATCAGAACTGGGTTAATATGTTTAAGTCTACAGAGGTCTAGTAGTTGTCTTCCAACATGTCAGCTTGGCCCTTTCTTTAACTGTTTGTAGCTTCTTGCTTCCAAGATCCCATAAACTTTTTGGAATATGGAAGACAAAACTTGCTAAATTAATTACTTAGAGTGCTTCCCCTTCTTTATAGCCCTGAGAACCTGAACCTAAGGTTCTTTTTTTTTCTTTTAGGCAAAGACACAAAGGAAAGAAAGGAGAAAGAAGTTAGCAGAAGAGACAAAAGGGACTGACCTAGGCAATAATTAATCTGAGTGAGACCTACATGTTTCAAATGGACAGGACAAGACAGAGAAACCTCTCGCCTTTAGAAAAAAGGGGGTGAGATAGCTGGCAGCAGTGGTAGCAGCATAAGAGCAGCAACAAAGAATAGAGGCTGAATGCCAAGGTTCACAGCAAGAGTAGCAATGCAGTGCAATCCACCATCAAACAATGATGAGTGAAGGTGGGAGGAGGAACTGCAAGATCATAAGAGAAATGCACAGTACAGACAACTCCCAGAGTGGTCACATAATCTGGCAGCAAGTGAATGGTACCGAGTGCCAGGGGCTGAATTGGAGGGCTGAATGAAGGGAAGAAGGGCTGCTGTGGAAGGTGTTGCCTCAGCTTTTTAGATTGAAGAAATGTCTCCTGAGCCTCTCTTGACCATCTGTAGATGTTAGAGTTTGTGACATGCATTACTAGTTATTAGGAATACACATTAAGCTGATTTTCTCTTCTGACTGAAGCTGGAATTGCAAAGAAGAGAGTCTGTATTTTCACTTCGTTTTCCGTACATATATTTGTATTTTTTTCTCATTCTACTAATACCTGAGACAAGAGTAGAACAAGAGTGTACAACCAAAAATTCATACTACTCAGAAACGTATAGAGGAGAAACAATCCCAATGAGGCTGTGAAATGAAGGCCCATTCCTCACAAAATGCTCAGCATGGTCATTTCAGAAGTACTTTTAAGTTTCAGTCAATACATAAAAAGCCCATCTCCACGCTGCACTCTTGAAACCCCCTGTGTTACCCCAGTCCTGCCACACAGACACCCTGAGGAGGCAGAAGTGCTCTGACCTGCACAGGCTCGGGTGTGAGCTGGACCACGTGCTGCATACGCTCGCTGTGGTGGTGTCTGGACTCTTCCTCATAGATCACATCCCTCTCGTGCTGGGGAAGGTTCAGGAAGCGGCGAATGGTGCACAGGTTCTCCCAAAGGGTGCGGTTTTCCGGGCTTGGGTTTTCTTTCCAGCGCAGCAGTTCACACAGCCAGCCCTGCAACGGTAGAGTCAGCATAGTCAATTCACCGAGCACCAAGGAACCAGATGTGAGCGGAAGGTCAGCTAGACTTAAAGCTCTGTGCTGGAAGTTTTGCTGGTCTCATCTCACACATAAACCCCCACCACCCCAAGATGCCATTTGGTCTCGACAAATCTGTGATATATTCTATTTCCTGCAAGTTGGAAAAACTGAAACAAGCAGCAGTGCTTAGCAAAAAACCAGTGTCTTGTCCTCATCATATTAACATCATGTTCGAAATGCTGAGATATAAATATTTTTCCTACAGAAAAGCAAAGATGAAACAGAGATGCATCTTCACTTCCATTTCAGAGCCCCTTCATTTCTTCATCCAAGCAAGAGAAAAGGAGACATAACTCCTGAGACTTGCTAACAATCCTCACTGCAACCTGCAGCCACAGAACCAGAAATTCAACACTACTCCAAATGTCTAGTAGAATATACTGTCAAGACTTCTGATTTGCTGACACTATGTTGCACTGACTCCCCCAGCTCTGAACCCCACTAAAATTTTACATCTTTAAATAATAAAATGTAAGAGAAGATGCAGCCTTACACAAAGGGAACCCTCGAGCATGCAGCACAAAAGCAGAAAACAGGGTCATGCAGAAGTTACTAGAGATACCAAGACACTAGGCAGAGGTAACTCTAAACCCAACTACAGATCGTAGTAAGAGCATATTTTATTTGTGCTGCCTTGTTTCAAGGTTAGTTTGAAATGCCTTTAAAAGGTTACTGCTATATAGAAGGAGCTGTAGAACCTCTCCACAGGGACCTCTGAGGTGAAAGCATCAGCACTCCAGGAAGAGGAATCAACCCTGAACCCCAAGGGCAAGGAGAGCCCAAGGGCAAGAGCTGTTGGGGTGAGGATAGCCCCGCGTGTGCAGAGCGTGACCCGGAGTCCCCAGCAGGTGAGCCAGGGATTGTGGCTGCTGCCGCTCCTGCGTGGCGTGGGGACACAGCCAGCCCCGTCCTGCCTGCCAGCAGCCGGCCCACTTGGGGCTGGGGACAGTGGCTCCCCTCCTGTGCCTGCACAGGAGACGCAATGCAAATGACAGAAGATGAGAAGATAATGCCGAGGATGCTGTCAACGCGCCTTACTGACTCCTGTCAAAATATTTTACCTAGTAGCTTTATAACCCATCATTTTCAAGCTACAGCTCAGCATTCTGACACCATTTTGACAGGCACCTTACAATACCTAAAAGATAGCTTGATCAATGTTAAAAATGTTTGGTAGAAGAAGTAGCCAAAATTGTGTTTTTCTGAACAGTGACCAGAGCAAGCTGAACAGCCAGGTTCATTACCAGCCCACAGCGGGGCTTTTTGGTATTGCTTTTTTGTGTAGCAACTTGTAAGCCATTGACAACTTCTACCCTGCACTCTAAACCCCGTGTATAATATCATAAGCCGTTGTTTGTATTACTCTCCACTGTGTCTTCTGCCTTCACCCCCCCAAAAAAGGCAAGATTTGATTATCTCCGCTGCATCAGCCAAGACAGCAACACCAGCTGTTCTCATTGTGCAGCCTCTTCCTCACGGCCTACATGTTAATAACCTGATCATTCCATTTTCTCCTTCAACTGCCGGCTGCAGCACAGCGAAGAGACAAAAACCCAGGCCCATCTGCAGCAGCTGTAGGCACTGAACTGTGAAGCCACCAGGGATTTATAAACTAATCTGTAACACAACACTGCCTTGTTTTTACAAGTGAGAGGCCACATTTGTGCAGACCTGATCTTTTCTTGCAATAAACTTGGAGGGCTGGGGGGTTGGGGGGCAAGGATGAAAACAAGATATATAATAATTTACTTAGGGAAAAAAACCTCTGAGTTGTATTTTCAAAGTGTTTTGATTGGTATTTGGGCAATCTCTCAGTCAGGTGAAATCTGCATTTTAATGTGGTTTAGCCGCATCCCTTACCCTCAATTGTCCTCCTTCTGCTGCTCAGAAATCCCTCAAAACTTTGTCTCCTTTAGAGAAAATATAAGAAGAAAATCTCCCAGCTCTGCAATGTTTTCTCGGGGGTTCCTCCATACCGAGGAAATAATTTTTGAAATGGAAAATAACCCATCCATAGAAAAAGTTAACTCCTGTTGTTCCCCGTTTTCAGTGATCTGAGTAAGTCTCCAACTGAACTCTCTGAAGATGTTTCAAGCAGGTATGTTTAACACCTCCTGGGGGATGCTGCAGCATGAAGACCCATCGTGTAGCAGAAAATACAGGATAAGCCCTGCAGCTGGTGGAGCTGGAGCCCATTGCTGGGCAGACCTGTGGGAGGATGCAGCGCCTGGCTCTGTCAGAACCCAGGCCCAGCTCGGCAGGGCCACCTCCCCTTCCCAGGGCTGGACCGGGCAGCCCGATGGTGACTGCCGCGCTTTGATTTATCTGTCCCGTTATAATCAGTGCTCATTACAATCACTTAGAGCAACACTACAGGCCTCATTACGGACTAGGCACTCGCTGCCATTAGTCTTTAAGAAGGATAGCGCTCAATTTGCCTGGCAACATGCGAGGTCCTGACCTTGGAGCTATTAGGGAAAAGATTAGACTGCAGTGTGACCATGTGTGCAGACATGAGCAAACCAAATTAATTTCTGGCAAAGGGAGGCACCAGGCAAGGACCCCGCCATCCCGAGGACACCTGAGAACTTCTCCATTCCCCAAAGGAGATAAGCTAATGGCACGTTTAAAGGAGCCTGGTTCTGAAGGTGAAGCACATCCGTGGTATTTAGAGAGATATTAATCCAGTTTCCCCACAAAGTATTTGCTTGGCTGATCAGATTAAGGGATCTAGCCTTCAACAGCACACCCCCACCACAGCAGGCCCCAAGAAATCTGTGATACTTCACAGCCTCAGACATATTGCACCATGTGTACCCAGCTGCTACAATAATTAGCTTATGAATGTATCAGCTGGTTCTGTGATTTTTATAAATAATAACTAACCTACAGAGCAGAAAGATTTCCACGAGCCTAATATTAGCAAGAAATTGCAAGGTGCGCCTAACTGAATTGTCATTGTGCTAAATGCCCTGTCTTCCCTCACGTTGTGCGAGACTGGATCTCCCCCAATGCCATTTATAAATATTTATTTTTGCAATGTATTTGTGTCAGCTTTCTTCACAAGAGCCATTATTCGCTCACCCCCACACACACATACACAAACCCACTGGGTGCATGTGTACACTTATCTGCATCAAGTCTGTCCTTTCACTACTCTTTTTCTATCCTTCCCTCTCTTTATTCAAGCATTCATTCAAGACCCTCTCTATCCATCTATGGGGCTGTTTATTAGGCAATAGCTTTGACTAATACGTGAGAAAACACAGCGTGCCTCAGCTTACTCACACGTTCTTTATGGCTGCAAGTAACCGCCTTCCCCATGCACAGATGAAAAGTCTGCATCGGCTTTTTTAAATTATTTATTTAAATAATCTTAGCACGCCATCCAAGAAAGTTTTGCAGTACCAGGCAAAAAAAAAAAAAAAGTGTAAATGTCAAATAAAACAGTGACAGATGACAGTATTCTCTATTGAATAGCACCGTTTCTTCGTGCATGTTCAATGAGAACTCATGAATTATTAATACACAAAATCTCCTTTTACTGTTAAAAATCTCAACTTGGTGTTTTTTGGTTACAATTTTTAAATTTTGTTTTATTTATTTCTTTGGGGTCTGTGTATGTTACACAGAGCTTTCCAGGAGAATTATTTCATTTAAGAAATACTAACATACAAAAACTTTTGGAGCTACAGCCATTCACAGTGAATTTTCATCTATAGCTACATTTATTGGCAAGAAGAAGGAAAAGTGAAGGAGACACTATCTCACCACCTTTTCCCCCACTCATCCACAGCATCTGAGCTCACTGCATTACAAGTAAATACAGCTTCTGTGAACATATTCTGAAAAATCTAACTAATAACACACTCCTGCCCAGACCTGTAATATATGCTGTGTTTCTGGTCCTGCCCCCCCTGCACATCACAGGTCTTGCTCCACCACACAAACAGCTCCCTTGGCTGCCAGAGTTACCAGAGAGCTTGATACACACCAGTGTCAATATGGGTGGCAGAATCCAGCCCTTAATGTCAGCTTCTAAGGTTCTCAAATGGGAATGTCTTCCATTAAAAATAAGAGGAGGAAAAACAGCACAATTAAAGGATGCTTTTGGCTCTACATTCAGGCACACCCAGCACTTGTGGTTACATGGAATTCTGCTCAGAACTTCCTTCATTTCACCCCAAAACTTCTAGAGGCATCGAGAATGCAGCCCAATTTAGCTCATTAAAGAGAGCTGCAGAGAAGTGCTGGCCTCTATTTTTGTTGTTCCTATGAGACAAGATGAACATTTTCTAAGCATTTTGTCTGATAAAAAAAATAATATCATATTAACGTCCTATTTTTAACCTCTCTGTCTTCCAATCAAATACATTTCCACACAGCTAAGCAAACAACAACAAAAATCTGCAGAAAGCCAGCAATTCCTATTGTGCTTTTATGCTGTTTATGCTTTTATGCTTTTTTAAAAGCATCCTTAGAACACCAAAGGTGAGGCTTGGCACCCTCAAACCCCCTCAAGGACAGTGAGCTGGTGCAGCAATCCTGAGCCATATCTCTGTCACTTAGCCCAGAGCCCTGTTTAGCAGCTTGACCCTTTCACTTTTGCTGGGCTTACCCTGGAGCAGGGCAGCCAGACGTACCAGCCTACAGCAAGGTCAGTTTTTCCAGCACTCGGTACAGGTGTGCACAAACACACTGACCCCCAAAACTGCTTCCTGCAGATCTGCTGCCCTGCAGCCTGCCAAGGACCAAATTTCTGACCAAGGACAAAGAAGGCACATGGGAAGAGCTCAGGCTCACAGTCATGCTGGGGTACAGGCCCATGTTTACACTTTGCCAAAAGCCACTGCAGGAGGTGGCAGTTGGGTGTCCACGGTGACTTAGTCACAGGCAGCTGTTCTGCTTTGTGCATGGATAAACCTGCAGCTTAACTGACCTTGTGTTTCCCTGCACTTACATTAAAATTAATAACAATAACAACAACAATAATAACAACAATACAGTTTTCTGCACTGACATTTTCTAGGGTCTCCAGTGAAAGCATGAGTAGGCAAATGAAGAGGTTTTTAGTAAGAGTGATTCAGGAATAAATCTCAAAAATAAATGTAAAAGGCCGTTTCCTCACCCACATCATCAGTGCAGAAAATGTCAACATATGTGACAAAAGGAAAAAAGCAGCAATGATTGACGCAAGTCTTGAAAGATTAGTAAAGAAATGCACTCTTCAGAGAAGGCTCCATTCCCACATGGGATCACAGGAGTCCTCTGGACAAACTTCCTCAGCACCTCTTCCCTCTGCTTAGTTTGGGACTCTACAGTGCAAAATGAGCTAGATAATATTCAGCTCTTGTTCCTTAGTCGCCAAACTCTCTTACCATGAATCCAATAAGTGTCTATTAAAATAAATAAACCCCCTAATGATTCAAGATAACCTAATCAAGAAAGCTGAAATGGATAAAAGACTAACTGTAATGGAGAGTTCTGTCATGGCTTCAATGAATTCTTGATGAGGGCTGGGGGAGGGGGACTGAACCTGAGAAGCTTTACTTGGAGAATTTTTATATAGTTCAAGGTTAATCACTCAACAGTCTGGATTTTCTGAAATGCTTGGTACTTTTCCTCCTCAGAAAATGCGAAGCACTTTCATGAGGGCCAGTTTCTCACTAGCCTCATAAAGCATGAAATTATAAAAAAAAAAGAATTAGATGAGCCCTGAGGTGCCTTAGACTCATGGGAACACCAAGTCTGCTTAGGGCTCTTGGCCTCAGAGGGAAGGATGCTGTGCACTGAGGATATTTCCAGCATTCCAAGTTCAAACTAGCTTCTCCCCACACTAGAGAGGAAATGTGGGCTTGTGGTTAGGGCAAGCAGCCCACCATCAGCTCCCGGGACTGCCAAGGACTTTGTGAGCAAAGTCCCAGCTCCACAACTGTCCCTTATTCATTCAGCTGCTGAGAGGCCAATGCACTGCTGCAGATGCTGTCACAGAATAGTTTAGATTGGAAAGAACCTTTAAAGGCCTCTAGCCCAACTCCCCTGCAATGAGCAGGGACATCTTCAATAGATCAGGATGGACTCTGAGCAACCTGAATGTTTCAAGAGATGGGGTATCTGCCATTTCTGTGGGCAGCCTGTTCCAGTGTTTCACCATCCACAATGTAAAAAGCTTCTTCCTTATATATCTACTCTGAATTTATTCTATTTTACTTTCAAACCATTACCCCTTGCCCTGTCACAACAGGCCTGGCTAAATAAGCTCCATTTAAGTACTGAAAGGCTGCAATGAAGGCTCCCTGGACCCTTCCATGTCCAGGCTGAACAGCCCCAACTCTCTCTGCCTGACTTCACAGGAGAGGTGCTTCAGCCATTTGATCAATGTTGTAGCTCACTCTGGACTTGACCCAACAAGCTGAAGTCTCTCCTGTGCTGGGGACCCTAGAGCTGGATGCAGTGCTCCAGGTGGGGTCTCACCAGAGCAGAGCAGAGGGTCAGAATCACCCTCCTCAACCTGCTGGTCACGCTGCTTTGACTGCAGCCCAGGACACAGTTGGCCTTTTGGGCTAAGAGTGCACTTTGACAGCTCATGACCAGCTTTTCACCTACCAGCATCCCCAAGTCTTTCTTGGCAGGGCTGTTCTCAATCCCTTAATACCTCAGCCTGTGCTGATACTGGGGTTGCCCTGACCCAGGTGCAGGACATTGTACTTGGCTTTGTCAAACCCCATGAGGTTCATATGGGCCCACTTCTCTTGTCCTGGATAGGGTCACACTGTGATATACAAGTCTGTGAAAAAGAAGCTCTAGTCCAAAGGTACATAAAAGAAATTCTGAGTTCAGTCAAGGAGAGAAATGTCTTTCTGCATTTCCTCCATATATGACAAGAACATCAAAATATCAGCACAACAGATACACCCCAGCTGTAGAGATTCAAAGCATCATAAAGAAGGCACTGAGATAAGGCTGTAAGAAGTGCCCCGTATGCACACACTATATACATTCCACATCTTCACCACCAGCTGCTTTTTCTAGCTGCTCTTCATCATCACTTGAAGCTAATAACACCTTTTATAAGCTAAATGGGAGAGAGAAGGCATCCCATCCTATCAAGTGAATACAAGGGAATGTAAGTTGGGAAGGAAACAGAGGAAGGGATGAAATCAAGGGTTTCTAAAGCTAATCCTTCCTCAGAGTGACACTGCTCACTCCTCTTGCAGTGCCTGTACTTCCTTTTTGGAGGACGAGCAGGAGGTAAGGGCATGGGAAGGTGGCCATGGTGTGGAGTCCCACCTAGCGTGGATCCTGCTGAGGGCTAACACCCTCCTTGGCCAGAGAACTGGAAACGAGGCAGGGATCTTGACATGAAAAAGGAAAGGCAAGGAACTGTCATAGTGATTTTCATCCATAGGCCTGGGGTTTTTTTTCACCACAAGGGCCTCAACTGAAGGGCTCTTCTGCCCTCAAACTCAAATCCTCATCAAGTTTATTGTTTGTTTGCTTACTTTTCAACAGGGTAAAAATACAACACAGAGACTGATCCTTAAGAGTGATCCTTAACATTTTTTCAAATATTGCTCCAAGGGGAGCAACACCATTTACTGTGGTGCAACTGGAATAAACTCCAGTCTCTTGAAAAGAATTTCAGTTTCAAGGCCATGCTTTTTGTTTTCACTGGACTGGTGAAGGTTTCATTTGCCCTTCCCAGGGCTGATCCGCAGCAACATGCTTCCCCATGCCACTCCAGGCTGATTAAGAGTCTCTTGCCCTGGTAGAACTGTGGGAAGTTTGATCTCCATGCTCATACAAACTCTGCCCTCCCTCAGACTGTCAACAATGGCTCCGGCCAGCAGTGCCCACTATTTATTTTGATAGTCATTGTTTATTACGAACAGAACTACATTCCTAAACCCATTTTGCAAAGACTAAGAAAAAATATCTGCTGAGCACAGCACTGCCTCTGACAGGACTCTCACTAGCAGAGGTCAAAGGGGTGATGCTGCTGCACAGCATTAGAGTCACATGGTCATGGGGAAATGGTTTTCCTGAAGTTGTACCGTAGAGCAGCTGCAGAATTGAATGCAAAAGCCAGTTGTAAAACCAACAATCCAAACACAATCTGAAGTCTCTGCCTGTCCCACTGCCCAGCTCTGCATACACACAGGCCACCCAAACATCTCTGAAAGAGCACACCAGAAACCTGTCCTCTTGTGAATTAAATATAACCGGAAACCAAACCCTGGTGTTCCAGCCACGCTCAGAAACATTCCCAATGTGCTAATATAAGTCCCAGATTTAGCCACTAAAAGGGCACTAGCAGGCAGTATCCCCAGCCAATCCTGCTGTCCCTTGGGTACATCCCTCACAGCTGACAACTAAAACAGGAAGGCAGCTTTGGAGGTTGTGTTGTGAGGGCACTGAGCTTTCAGCTTCTGCTGGCTTAAAAAATACAAAGGGATGCACAGCACTTCATGAAGGCTAAAAAGATCTAGATATAAGTTGCAAGGAATAAAATGCATATTGAGGTGAATAAGTGACGAATAAGTAAATGTCTAAAATGAATGGCTTGAAATCTTTATGAAGGTGGATTCCCTTAAAGAATTCTCACCATACTACCTTGGTACCTCCATAAGGCCCTGAAACTTGCCTTTATGTTGACTTGTGAGCTCTGTGATTTGCAACCTCAATTTCTAGAAACTGCCCTTCTCCTCAGTTGCTGAGACACTGCTATGACTTAAGAATGAAGATGGTTACTTGTTAAATTAGAGGTCAATTAACTCCACCAGTAGATGATGCCACTTGCAATAACTGTTCTCAGTGGGTACCACTCTTCCTGTACAGAGACAGAAGAGGAAACGAGGTCTCTGTTGCCTCTGGATGTTCTCTCGGGTACATGACACACAGCCCTGCATATAAAATGTCAAAACATCCCTGTCGGAGATTCGCTGCCTGCTAAAACTGTGAAGATCTCACAGCACCGTGGATTGCTGTTGACAGAACAGCAGCGCCCAACATAACACATGCCTTGTTAGCAAACTGGAAGCCTCTCAGTAGTCTGGGGTGAGGGAATAATAGAGAAAGCCAACACAACACAAGCCAGGCCTGTGGAGAATAGCAAGTGAACGAACCTTGGCGGAGAGTCCAAGCAAAGCCTCAGACTAGCTCCTTTTCCCCCCCTTTCAAACTCTCTCTTCTGCAAACATGGGCAGTTTTCAATGAGTGCTTCCCACCATGTAACTCAGCTGCTGAAATCAGCAGCATTTTCACCAGAAATTCCCACAACTGGCAGAGCTGGCCTGTGCAAAGCACTGGGAACACCCAACTGCTAGTCTTCAGACAAGCTAGACCTAAGGCTGACCATGCCACCGTGGCTCTCCCCAATGCAGGCAGCTGTGTCCTTGCTTTTTGGCACTCCTCCAGGCCACAGAGCTCCCCAGCCAGCGGCAGGACACCACAGGCACACCAAGCCAGGCCAGGGGCAGGCACACAGGTGGGCTTTGAGGCAGGGGGAGGCCCCATACCACTGTGGTTCTTGGCTGTGGCTTCCTCTGTCCCTGCCTTCCAGTGCCCCCATAAACCACTTTCATGCTCCAGCAGAGCGCTATGACATCTCAGCATGGCAAATGCTGGGCCATCCCAGGGAGCCAGTACGGCTTTGGCAAGGCTGTGAAACAAAAGAAACATCAGCCTCAGAAACACTTCTTCATTCGCTGCTGCTGAAGAAACAAAACCTTTATCTGCAGTAACTTTGCTTTAAACAATAACATTTGTGGATCCTGTTCTTAACCTTTTGCATCTGGTGTTCAAAATCTGCCCTGCTTTTTTTCCACGTGAAAGACTACAGATCTTATTTTTGTTTTGGCACTGGTGTGCAATGCTGCCAGAGAAGTGCACTCAAGCTGGCACAGACCAAAGCTGGTGAGCCACCCAAATTATTGTTGGGTGGTTCAGTCCCTCTCTATTTCAAGAAGCCTCTGGGTATAATGACAGGAAGCTTGCAGGCAATTTTAAGCCAAACCTCAGAGAGGCTGGCATTCGGTCTGTGTTAAAACACTCCTTATTAAAAGCTGTCCAGTCCGGATTCTGGGTGGAACTTTGATATCTGCATGGAGCAAAGAATAAGGGGCACGTTTGCAAAATCAATTGTGCAGTTTTTATATTTACTGCACGTTTACCACATATGTCATTTATTACACAGTGGAAAACCGTTAAATGCACAGTAGTTGTGCCAAGTGGCATTATGCTTTTAACAGCTTTATTCGTTTAACAGCTCCAGTTCTCATTATATTTTGCCATGTGGTACATGAGATTTTTATGCATTTAACAGTTTAAGAGGGTTCCATGGTATTTTCCTTTTATGTATTTCATACAGAGCCTGGGATTTAGTTTGGGGGGTAGAGGGACTGCAACCCCTTTACCCTGACAAGAGAAAGCAAAATGGAAAGAAAATTAATTATTACATTAAGAAGGAAAAACTCATCAGATCTCCAGGTGTCAGAACACAAATACCTGTAAGAAGGACAAGGCTTTCCCATGTGCTTTGATAGCCTTTGATGCTTTCTTTATATGCCTTTCAACTGCTTATTTTACATCTGCTTTAATGACTATAATGTTGTTTCCCTGCACAGAGCGAAGTGTGTGTTTTTCAGAGTGCATGCACCTCGATACTTCTATCCCACTCTCTCATTGTCACGTGCACATTTGTGTATTTTTGTGTGCATACTGATGCCCTCTCCTAGCTGAACTGAATAATTTCACCCAGGATCAGAAGCAGCTCTTGTCACTCAGTAAACAATTCCTTCCAACAATCTCCAATCCACTTGCTGCCCTTCAAAAAAATCTCTGTCCTCCTTTCCACAAAATCCCTTCTGGTGCATTATATTTTTTTAAAGAGCTGGATGAAATTTTTAAATTAATGGATTCTCTTCAAGAATTTCACCCTGGCCTAGGTTTGCTCACATGTATTTTTTACACCCAAGGTAGAAATTAATCCAGCAGAACTCACTGCCGTGCCTTCTCATGCCTTTTTGTAAAAATGATTGGATCCGATGTGAATTATTCACATGGCAATACCGTATGCAGCACATACAACATGCTAAAAAGGAAACACCTGCCTAATATGCTGTTTCCCATTGCCTTCCCTCAGTTAACCACTTGAGAAAGCAATTTCATTACTTACTGAATGAGTAGGATACCACCATTTTGGAAGTTCCTTGTCCTACTAGCAGAGGTGTAAGTTATATACCACACATGGGAAAGGACAGACATGTTTGTACAAAAGGGGAAAAAAAGCTTGGCTGTGAACTGACTCTTCCCTCAGCCTCTTTTAAAAGGGAAAAGGAAACCACTTAAGCAGGCAAAAGCCAAACATGACAGGTTCCCCAGAGATGAAAATTATTATTATTGTAGGAACAGATGTAATTTTATTGGTGGGAGGAAGAGATGGATCTAGTCCCAAACCCAGAACTTGCTTTAAATACAAAACTCCAGAATGCCCCACAACAATGAAATCCCCTATACCACTCACCTGACTTTTATTGGCAGCCACTTTGGCAAACAGAGCTTGAGATACCTTGGCCCTTTTCATCTCCTGTTGGATCTCATCATAAATGGCAGCTGTGATGTTGACGTTGGCGCTGTCCGCCTTAATGGGGAGGTCTGTTGTTGGTGTCGAGGTTTTGGCCTACCAAGAGACCATGAAAATAATAATTAAAAAAGTGCTGCTTTCAGCCCAGCCATCTGTGCAGAAATTATCAAAGGATTTCAGTCAGCTGATGCCAAACTGCATTAGCTACAGAGGGACACTTCCTGTCCATTATTCTAATCAGGTTAATTGTGATTGGAAATAATTGCAGTGCATTCCTATAGGACATGCAAGGCCCTGTCAAGTCTCCCCCTCTCCCTCTCCCAGCATGTTTATTGAGCAGCTCAACAACAGGATAGGTAGCTGGGGCACTGGGCTGCAGGCACGCGCTGACATTGGCTTTGCCAGCCAGCTCCTGCAGCACAGCCACCAGGCTCTGCCTTCTCCCCCTCTTTCTAAAAGTGGCCTACACCTTGGAGGAAGAGCCAATTCTCCCAGAAAAAATGAGTAAATGGGTAGAGGTCTCTAAATAATAAATTATTACTCAATTTAATGCACTCCCTCAAGTCTCCCTCATCCTTTATTAAAACTATACGTATGTCACTTGAGTATGTATGGTTTCCCAGCCTTATCATCATTATGCTAGCCAGACACTCACCTAATTTCACCTAGGAAATCAGTGGAAATGAAAAAAAAAATCATTTCATAAAGCTGGGCTTTGGCATGCCTTAGATGTGCTGCCCTCGCTCTCCTAAACTCATATTGAGATTTTGTGTATTCCACTGCACTCCTTTTAATTGAATGATTTCCCATCAGCTTCTGTGACAAATGAAGGACAATAAGGGACGCTGCCAGTGCTTTCTCTGGGCTGGACTACCCCTGCAAGGCTTCTATCAATACAGTTCAGAAGACTGCACAGGATGTCGACTTTAAAGCCCCTTGGACTGGTGGTCCCCAGAATGCACTGGCAGGAGAGGGAGTGAGGGCAGTGTGATGCTCACTGAGTGCTCCCAGCACCAGCTGCCCCTTGGAGACAGATCTCATTTACCTTCCTGGGCTCAAAGAAGAGAGATACTAGGGCTGACCTCTGCACTCCTTAGACCTTTTAAGGGAAATGTGGGTTACTGATATAAAATCTCTGTTTTGTCTTGAGATGTAAAGGTCTTAGGAAAGAACACAACATAAATGGCAAAGCTCACAGTTCCCAATAGACCCAAAGCACCCATACACCCCAGTGACACTCATATTTGGCCCAATTATGAATCTTTTCAGATGGATCCCATTTTTGTGTCAGAGTTGAAGTCTGCTAGAGTACATCTAATATTAATTTTTAACTAGACAGACATGCTCCAATGTTTATTTGTTAATAGGAAGGTTAACTAGGCAAAACCAAACCTTCTGAACTTCTTCTGTTTTGTTGTCCTCCACATCTTCTTCCTGACATCTCTTCTGTATGGAGGCCACATTAGTAATGGAGTCAAATTCAGTCAAGACAACACACTAGACTAATCACTCTTCCTTACGACTTCCAGATAAAGCCTTAACCAACCTGTGTCTTCTCCCTTTCCAGGCTCAGCAGGCACTGCTCTGGGCTTGCTCCCTGCCTGTCACAGGCAGGACACGTGCAGAAAGGGTGTAAGATTTTCCTGTTCCCTGAGGCCAGCCCTGTGTGCAGGCAGAGGCAGCTGGACAGCAGCTGGGGCAGAGCACAGCCACCATGCCCCAGGAGGCCAGGGCTAAACCCCTGCCATCCACAGGCCGTGAGCTGAGTACAGTGCAACACAGGGACCGACAGGGACACCCCGCTCTGAAATTCAATGTTTACAGATAGATGAGAGTTAGGGCAATTGTGGGAAATGTAAGAAAACAACAAAGAGTTCATGGAAAGGAAAAGGACTGTCCAAGTCTGTCAGGACTGATTTAATGGAGATTTGTCAGGTACAAAAAAGTCTTCCCAGGCATTGGAGCCTTTGGCTAGCACAGCAGCTGAGGTCACCATGGCCTCAAAGGCTGTTATGGATGTCTGAGATCCTGAGAAGAACAAAATTAGCATGTAAAAGAAAGATTTAAAATGTAACTCCATCCTGCATGGTTCTCCTACGCTTCTAGGTCCACAGTCACAGGTCAGGAAAAGGCCTGCCCTGCACACCCTGAAAGTTGCACCATTTTTTATTTAATCACCAAAATAGGAAGGGCAAATACCAACCAAAAGTCACTAAAATAAAGTATTTAATGTTAAAAGTCTAGATTCAAAGCTGGTCTTGATATTAAGAAGGAGTCTGCCACTATTGAAACATCTTATTGCCAACAGTGGGAAAAAAAGAAAAAGTGTTTGCAACCAGAATGCCAGAGCACTAAAACCTAGCCCCTTACTGCTAGGGTTCTGTGTGCACACAACAACTCCCAACAGCTCAGAGCATCTTCCCCACAGCAACTGTACCCCATTTTCTGGATCAATCTCTCACTGTCACCTTGAGGCAGGTCCAGAGCCTCAGATCACAAAAGGGTGGCTTGGGGCTGGCTCAGAGTCAAGGAGAGCTGAGCTGGGTTACTCTGCATGCCCTTACACCTACCTGCATGACAGCCCCAGCACGAGCATTTCCACAGGTATCTGCCATTCCTCTCCTACCCAGCACCCTCAATCCCAAAAGCCTTGCCGCAGGATATCGGTATCTATGGAAACCGTGTTTCCAATTGCCATTCCATCACCTTCTCTGGCACACTGACACAGTTCCTGCAAGGCTGGAACAGCTCCTACCACTGCTGCCCCAAAGCACCCCGCTCCAGGGTAGGTAAGAGAGCTGCCTGGGGAGCTGACGCTGCCGGAATCGCCGCGCTGCCTGCGAGCACGGCATTTGTCTCGTCAGAACTAATAGCAGGCATATGGGAAGTACAGTAGCCGTGCTGCCTGCCCGGGAGCTGGGAAGAGCCTCATTTGCAGAGGTGTCCAAGTTGTCAAAACAGCACCTGTGCTGACTGGTGCTGGCCCTCTGAGGGCTGGGGAAATGTTACACAGCGGGCACAAGGCAAGCACTGGGTACACAAACCTTTGTGTGCTGCTTTTGCTGATCAAAAACCTCACAAAATTCTGTTGGATTCTTCAAGCTGAAGTAAGGCAAATATGTGGTGGTTTATACTTCTAGACTACGGTTTTCTAGCAACATTTAGCCTTTACAAAGGCAGGCAAAAAATTCCATTATTTTAAATCATGTTCTAGCTGTGGCTAGAGCATGGGAAAATGGCATATTTCAACATAGGAATGAAATGGGGCAAGAGATCCAATTTTTTTTCTCACCAGATTGCATCTAAACTCTCAATTTCCTTTCGGTGCTTGATTCTAGTACAAAACCTATTGCAATAAATGTAAGCAGGAGTAAGCTAATTCTTTAATGAATCAATAACAATGCACAAAGTGGCTACACTACTTAAATAGTAAAATAGTGTACCCACTGTTAAATTCCTGTTAATATCTTTTTATTTTCACCTAAAGGTAACTAAAAAAGATAAGGAGCATACAATGAGTTTCCCATGTAATGAGAATTCAGTGTCAAATCTGGGTTGACAGGATAAGCTTGCTTTCAGTGAAAACAGTTCTTTACATCACCTATTTGGTGAAGTGCACCTACATGTATGGGTTAAACTGAACAACCTCAACAGTTTCTACAAAATCAACACACCTTCTCTAAGGATGGTCAGTTTGAATGAAAAACTTCACTTCCCCAGCAGTGCTTGCTTGCTTACTTACTTGTAGCAGCTGTGACTACAGAATTCAATGAGAAGTGATCACTGATATTCTTAGAAGGGTTACACAGGCCCATTTACTAAAGATCAGTAAAGTGCTAGAACTGACGCATCACGTCTGTACTGTTAGGAAATTCAGACTCAAGTCAGGCAAATGTTATGGCAGGAATTCATCAGCAGCCCTGTGCAAGCACCCTTACTTTGCAGAGTACACATGTGGGATGGCATCAGCCTGGTACAAGGGAGGGGATGACTATTACAGTGTAGTTTGTGGATGCTCTTAGTGCAAAGAACAACCTACCCAGGGAAGAGTGGGCGGCAACAGCACGCTAATAAACACATGCAGTTAAGTGAATGAGATAACAGCTGCCTGGGAGCTGTAAGCATCATCTTCCTTCCCAGCACGCTGTCCATCTCCACCTGCTGTACCTCAAACATTTACTTGTAAAAACCTCTAACGCAAGGACTGCGATCTCCTATGCAGAATATGGAGCACAGTATTTTCTGACAGCATCTAATGCACTATCAACCTCTGACCACTAGACACTTTTATGGCAACATATATGAACCAGAAGCCCAGAAATTCCCTGTCTTCTGAAGAAGGTAACGGACACAGGTAAAAAGCTACATGCACTGTCTTTCCATAACATATTCTACAACAGCCACTCAATGGACATATATCAACAGCCTGTATGTAATGCCCACATGCACTCTTTCAGGCACTAACGTTACATACTCTTTTGCCTTATGGCATTGATTAAAGATAGAATGAGCATCACAGTATCTTGCTGACATCCAGTAAATGTCTCTTAACAGTCACTCCAAAACCTTACAAAAGATTTTCCACAACTCATCTGGGCAAGGGGAGCAACAAACAGGGGTAGGGTGGAAAGAAATTTCTTTCCTGGAATTATCTGGACAAAAAATGGGTAGCAAGGGATTGCATCTTACCTGGGGTGTTCTGGAGGAGCTTGGGCTGCTGGCAGCTGAAGACACCATGCTCACATTTGGGTTCATACTTCTCTCTCTCTCATCCTGATAGATACGATCCCGCTCCGAGTCAGGCAAGTTGAGGAAATTCTGCATTGCCCGTAAGTTTACCAGGAGGGACTGGGAAGCTGTCCTAGGGTCTTCTTCTTTACGCAGGATCTCTGACAACAAACCCTGGTTTTAAAAAAAAAAAAAANTGCGTTGATGGGTTTCTTTGGTTTTTAAAAATTTGTTTAGTGTAACCAGCTGGGTTGCAATACTGAGAATCTACATCAGAATCTCATGGGCTCTCCCTGAGGGGATATTTTGTAGGAAAGTGTTTGTCTTCTGGGGGCTGGGGTTTATTTTGGGACTGTCCTATTCTGGCACAGTAATAAGCTTCTGAGTATGGAGATGCTGGATAGGAAGGTAGGTGCACTGGTTAGAAGAAATTGCAGTTATCACCAGGTGCTTGCTGCAAATATTTTAGGAGCTGTTAGATCTCTCTCTCTCTTTCTCTTTTTACTTGAAGCTGGGAACGCTTGGCAATCCTGTTCATCTTTGACAAATCTGCCAAGGTTGGTAAATTTAGTTTCGACATTTAAACAGTGCAGGAGGTTTATAAAGAAAAATGTTTGGCTGGGTTTTGATGTTACAGTCCGCTCATTTCAGTTTGGACAGTCATTTCTGAAAGGAGAAAAATGAAGCAACAATAAAACCTTAGAATCTAGCTTTAGGGATTTAACCCATTCTTTCATGCCTCATTTTAAAATACCACAGGCTTCACATTGCAACTGTGAATAAACACCATATTAATCTAGTTTTTACAAAAGCCATTACACAGCATTTCTAAAAAAATAAACAGTAAAAAATTAAAAGAATTGGAGAGATGAAAATGTCATTAAAAGAGGCTTAAATCTAATGATGGGATTAAATTTATGCATAAGAGTATGCACTCGCACTCAGTAGTTCCACAGATTATCCAGAAGTTAAAGGCACAGCACACAAGTCTGGATCAGGGCCTACAGAAACTACCAAGGACACAGCGTGTGCCACCAGCTTCCCCCAGGCACGCCCTCATATCCAACACTTCACAAACTGGGACTTCATTCCAAATAGCAGGAACAGCAAATTTCTGAACTATACCTGTTTTAATGTACTGGGGTGCAAGGAAGCAGACAGGGAGCATTTCTGTCCATCAAGGCTACTTACATCTTAACATAACATATCATTATGACATCTTATCGTTAATCTGCAATTCTATGTGCTCATTATCTCAAAAGGCTATTCTGCCAATACGCTTCCCTGAGCCATCTGACACCGTTCCCGCTCCCCTCCTGTCACAACCCGGAGGCTGCACCGCTGCTCCCAGGAATGCCGGCCACAGAAGCCGTGTGAAATCCCAGTTGGAGCTGGAGGGCTCACCTTGGCCTGCTGTGGGAGAGGAGCAGTTCAGCAGCACAGGGACCCTGCAGGCCCTGACACGGCCCTGCTGTGGCTGTTGACATGAGTGTTTTGCAGTTACTTCACAGCCAGGACCCAGGCAAGCTGCTTCCCAAGGACAGGCAAGGCTTACTCCTTTCTTGTCAGAAAATGTTACTAGAAAGCAACCATATACCTCAAGCCCTGTAATATTTAGCTTTCATTTCTCTTCTCCTATATCAGAGAGCCTCCTTCAAAAAGCCTTGCTAAAAGCACTGTCACTACAGTTGGCCAATTAACCAAATGCCAACATTTTTAATATATATTGACCTTATTTACCAGTCTTCCTGACAAAACCATCTGATCAATAAATGACATACCTGTACCTGCATTTATCTGCTACTAAACATCTACACTAAAATACACATGTAAAACCTCTACTTCAGCAGAGTTAATACCTCAAGTGCTCTAAGCAAGCTCCACACACAACCTGGAGGTAGGCTCCATCTTTTCAGCTCCTCATCTACATAATCAAGCTGAGACACTCCCAGTTACATTCTTTTGCAATGATCAGTGTGGGCACCAGAAGGACTGGAGCTGGGAATGGAAGCATGGTTAGCACCACTCCGAAGTGGGATGCGAGAGAGAAGCTGGCTGGTGAAAAAGGTCTGCTCTTTGGGGACAAGTAGTGCTGGGCTGTCCTCTGGTATTTTGTGTGACCCCACCACAACTGCATGCTCACACCTGGCTTCTTCTTCAGGGTCTACCACCTCTCAGAGAAGCTAAGGACATTTTGAAAAGCTTTCTAAAGTTTGAAAGGCTCATAGGCTGGGGGAGGTTAACCAAAAAAGTACATACAGGAGCTTGAAGCCACAACCTGCATGATTCCAAGACTGATGCAAGTCCTTATTAAAATTTCCCCTAAAGTCAGCGAAAAAGTCTTTAAATGCAGTAAATAAAGGAAATACTGGTTCCACCAATTCTCTAAATTTCTAATTCCCTGTGTCTTTGAAGTGATACGTATGTAAAACTTCTTCTTAAAAGAAAAACTCAACTTCAAAAATTAATGAGTTTAGTATGAAAGAAAGGGACCTGAAAGCTAGTGGAGCTGACTCTAAGACAGTTTTTTTCTCCCTCCCATTTTAGCCTCACTAAATTTATGGTCCAATTTCAAAAATGGAGAGCAGAAACATACGTGAAAGCATGCCAGCAATTACTTTTCCATGCAGTCATTGACTCTGTATGTAAATCAGAGGCTCACAGGTATGAGTGGCTTGCTCATAGCAGTAAGATGTATCTCACTGCCTGAGATACCAAGCCTTGTGCTTGCAGGCTCTGATTTGTCACCACAAACATCTTTTCATGCGGTAGATTTGGTGCCTGCGCTCCTGCTCCCACGAGGGTCTCAGCCTGAGCTGCTACAGGGACACAGCAGTATTTTGCAGCACAAGTGTTCCATCAGCAGGCTGGGAACCTCTCCTCCTAAGGCAGGCACCTGCTCCAGGGGGGACTTGCTGCTTCCCCAGCACTGCGACACAGCAGCCGCTGGCAGGGGAGCCCTGCTCCAGGCCCACAGGTAGGAAATCTGGCTGCCAAGAGGGTTTTTCTGCAGCTCCTCTAAGTGCTTTGGCAGCTTAGGAACCATGTAAACAGCAGGAGAGCTAATAAGAAAACTGACTCATGAGGGACAAATCTCGTGTCCTCCTGCAACTGAAGATAAACAACAACAGCGGTAAACAGCAGCAGCAGCAGATAGCTGAGTGATAGGGGAGGATAATAAAATAAAGTGCCTTGAGAGCAATAACGTTGACAATAATATAATTCTGAGCTACTGAAGTATACGCAAACTAACCAGTGAGCAACATTAAAAAAAATAAAGTGATATTAAATAATCTGTTCAGCCTTTTTGTCACCTGCAACAAATTAGGCTTTCAATATGCAAAACATCTTCCTTCCAGAAAAACAAATGATCATGATTTCATTTAATTGTAATTTAATGAGGCATAATGTATTTTTTAAAGTGATATACACCAGGTGTTTGGTGAGGAAACTGGCCCAGCCAGACAAACCCTACTGTTTCTATTTTTGAGAAAGCCCTAAAGCCAGCCAGAGACTGTTTTCGTTTCTGCAAATTATGTTTCTACTGGAGGGGGTGAGGGAGGGAAACCCACAGCATTCATAGATTTCTTATAAAATTCCATTGGCTAAATTAGCTCATTCCGACTTACTTACATCTCACATATTAAAAAATAAAAAAAATAAAAAAAAAAAAAATTGGCAGTTTGCAGAGTAACCAATTTTGCAAACCTAAAAGATCATCTTCAGGGACTAGAAAGTCTCAGTATGATTTTAAATAGCCAAACAGATCTTCTACATAGAACACAGCTCCCAGGATACATTTTAGGACACGTAGCTTGATAATATCTTTGCTTTTCCCTCCTCTGCATCATTTTTAAACCGGCTGCTGAAGAGGCAACTGATGAAGTTTAATGTTCACACAGGCTGTGCTTGCAAATGAGGAGTGTGATCACCCTAAGACAAGGGCTCTGCAGAGCCTCGTTTACCCTTGGAACTTGCACTATTTTTAAAATTACACACTGGATCTGTAATTGACTTTAAGAAAATAATACCTGTGGTGGAGAAAAAAGCACATGTCCAATCAAAACAAAAAAGTCACTGAATCTATTTAAGGCAGGAGTAATTTTGACCGTGTTTCTTCAAACTAGCTGAAATGCAGTCCCTTCAGGCCAGCAAAGTCACTGTCACAGGGGCTTGCTTTGCACTTTTCTATGAAACCCCATTTGTGAACTTCTTTTATTTTTATTAACTACAGGATTTCCAGGACAAACAATCCAAACTTCACTGGCACCTGATCTTTTTTTAAGCAGCTTCTGAGAGATGATATAGTACAATGTAGAGCAAATGTTATTCCATGTGACTCCAACATCCAGTGGACCAACTGACCAGCCTCTGAGGCAAAGCACACAGAAGGTGAGCAAAGCCTCTGTGCCCTCTTCCCAAAGGGCTGCTGCTCAGGCCTGGCAAGGGTGTCAGTGAGATCTCAGTGGGACAGCAGACTGCACTACCAGTGACCAAAGGCAGGACAATTTTGCAACCAGAACTTCTGAAAAGCAATCTGGATGGGGCGAGGCGGTGCTGCTGGAGTGCAGCCCAGGCACTCTTGTCCTCAATGTCGAGTGCCACCGGGCAGCAGGAGACTCCCAAGCACTGGACAGGGCCGCACACACATCGCGTTCGATGACTTGGATGGAAGTCATGCTCTCCCCCTTACCGACCTAAGCCATCTGACTACAAAACCAGGCACTAACGTTAAAGAGGTTCAGAATAGGATTTGGACAATCAAAACACTGGCCAAGGCAAAAATTTAAATAAACTCAACTAATGTGCTAAACCTCAGTTTATATGTTCTGTATAAGGAAATTATATATATGAAGGACTGAAAAAGCATAAACACTTTTTCAGACTTTCAGTCTATTTGTGCTTCTTCATACTTCAGCTATGGCCAAGAGCAACAGAGAAAATGCTGAAATACCAGAAAAATATTGCTTCTGCAGTGCTTAAAGTTCCAAGTACTTTTAAGCCCTGCACTTGTACGGACAAGTCTCAATAAAGAAGTTATTCTGCTTTCCATCAGGGATAGATGTGACCCTGAGCAGGATGAGAAAATGTAGAGATTTATTCTATTTCAACATCTGGATCTTAAAGGTCAGTGATGTCAACCTGTCCCCCCTCAGCACACAAGGCCTGTTTCTAGCATGCAATGCAGCACCCAAGGAAGCCATGGTTAGCTACACATTTCTACCAAATTACATCGTAATTTTACCTTGAGCATACAACAACAAACTTGATTTTGCCAGGCTAAAATGACCATTTATATTTACAGTTGTCTACTGCTTGCAGTTGCAAGCTGGAGACAGTCCAGAAGCTCTGCAGCAGAAGCACAGACTTCTCACAACCCTTCAAGGAATAAAGCATTTCCACCTGCTGTGTTTTTCTCGCATCAAGGCAGGATTTTACCATGGCATCTCTCTGCCTCTCTGCATTTACTCCAGGTCTCACCTTCAGTATTGTATTCTGGGCTGAACAAGATACATTCAGCAATTCTGAAATACTTCTCTTTAAGTATACAGCACTCGCCAAGAACCTCTGTATGAAGCACTTGTAGGCTTTTTGGGACTCAAGCTCATTTTCAAATGCTCACCGCTTTGTTTCCATTCCCTTGCATCTCTTCCTAATTCCAGCTAGGATATGAAGCAGAAGTGCTGGAAGTCTATCAGAAATGCTTATCCTGGCAATGTGTCCAGTCCAATTTTGCAGAACAAAATTGCTTTAGATAATCAGTGGAAAATTTTGAGTGGTTAGCCAAACCAAGCATCTTCATTCTGTCACCATTTCCATCAGGCAAAAGTGTTTTTGTACCTTGTTCCCTGACCAGCTCTTCTTTCGCAATAGTTAAAATGTGTGGTGCAACATTTGTATCAGTTTTACAAACCTCAGAACTTGAAGGACTGACTGAGGCTAACTCTCCACGAATGGAGACCAACAGTCATCCAGTACATTTCAGCGTACACATCACATCAGTCCTTCATTTAGATCTCCAGATTCAGTGCCTACAGCCAGAGTGTGAGCCTTGTTCTTAAACTCATTTAACTAATGCTAAAATACATACATCTCAGGAGAGAGCTGCTTAGGCACAAAGCATTTAGAGGCTGATTTGAATAAAACTTATACAGGGTGCATCAATGACAATTTGATTTTTATTATTAAAAATGAAGTGTTTAAATCCTCAAAGAAAACGGTTTTATTGCATTAGTTTAATAAAGTCTCTTTTTTATTATGGTATCTGTTTTTATGAGGGAAGACAGGATGTGCACGCGGATCTGAATGTGGATGCACACGGAAAAGGAGGCAGAGAAAGACCAACCACCTGCAGCCACAAAGTGCCACCATTTATATGACATGCATGTCAGACCTTTATCCTGAAATATGCTGGAAAATGAGCAAAGACACGCAGCTTGTGCACACTGTAGATCTGTGCCTTTGCTCCCAAGGCTCAGGACTCCTGTGCATCAGCTGAGCAGGCAGCAGCCGCCTCCTACAAGTACTCATTCTGAAAGCCTGACTCACATGCTACTTAAGATCTTTTCATTCAGCCTATTGAATACAATTAAGTTAATTGAAACTGAAATTTTGGGCAGTGCAAAACCTCACTGTTGGAACGAATATCCCATGTACCAAAAATCTGCAATTTATTAAAGTAAGCACTTCCCTTACAGACTGCCTTCTTTCCTGTGAGTACAACAGAACACTGCTTGTGCCACATTACACCCAAGAATAAAACAAGCAGGCAGCATGAAAGGGTTTCATGCTATAAGAGAGAGTTTTCTATGAGGGTAAAAACCAACAAAAACTCTCCCCAAAAACCCAAACCAGAAGCCTGGCTAATTGAAAGTCTGTGCACAATGGGGCAGACACCATAGCAATGAATGCAGCATGACTGTCTCACTAGATAGCAGGCAGAGAATTAAAGCTCCTTGTGTTCCTCTCATTTGAGTTAAAGGGAAAAATATTTTCAAAAGGAATTCTGTCCAGGATTTGGCTCACAAGCAGATAGATGTGGAAGAGTCAGTTATTTCAACAAACCATACTTCTGATCTTAATGCGTCGTAGAGGACTCTTTTCTGAACCCACTTCTGTTTGGGGGAATTTTGCCAAAGAAAGCAGAATTAAAACAAGGAGTCACAACCCACAGCCTTACTTCCCTAGCAACCACTCTCCTGCTGTCAGAGCCCCCAAACCCTCTTATGGGTGACCAGTGACACCTTTATATGCCAACAAGTGTTATTTCCCTCTTCCTCACTGCAGAACCCCGGACTTGCCTGCAGTTGCACCAGAAGTTAGGGCAACACCCAGCATCAATCCTGTGCTCCCCTAGGCCTCAACCCACACCTGCAGCCAAGGTGTGACCAAACCCCTTGACCAAGGAAGATCAGTGCAGCTTATTTCATCATAAACTTCACTGCATCTGAAGCTGGTGGAGTTTCCTCCTCCTCAGGCTGTTACTTCCTTTAATCCAAAGAGACATGGCTGGCACCAGCTACCCAGGCAGCAGCTGAGCTGGGTGTGTGCTGCTTTCCCATCTGCAGGCTGGGAAGCCAACACTCCCACGTGGAGCTACTCAGGGCAGGAAGGAGGGAACAGTGCTCTTTGGGAAGAAAGTTACAAGCAGCCTGGACATGATGGTGTTTTTATCCAGATCTCTTGGTATCTGGCCCCAAAATGACTTGATTTAAAAAGCCTCAGATTCAAGGATACTTCCAGTTTCGGAGGCTGTTCAGTTAAACAAGCACTGGCCACTCGCCCAAACATTTGACTAGTTTTGGCTATTGTATCACAACATTGGCAAAAAAGAAGAAGCTTGAAAAAAGAGAAAGATACAAACTGAAATACTCCTTCAGTCTATAGGCTTTGCAGTCCACTGGGCAGTCCCAAGGAGAGCAGCAGTTCACTGATCAAGTGATTTGAATTGTCTGGACTCATTACAAAGAGCCCAATAAACTGTCCTGACTACAGCTCCAAGAGCCTGCAGCAAAGAGGAATGCTGAGCAAACGAGGACAAGAATAATATGTTCATTTTCTTTATGCAGAACAGGATTCAAATTACCTATTTTCCAGTTTGTATTTTGAAGAGTGGAGATCACTTCAGCCCCTCCAGATATGCTGAAAAGCTTTCCAGCAAAGTACAAGGTGCATTTTAATGCATTTCCTTTAAAATAGTCCTCTTAGTCCTACTTTTTCCTGTAACCAACATCACCTACCAATTTATCAAAATATTATAACCTGCAATAAGCAAGTTCTGGTCATTACAATCTTTTGGTTGCAATCTGAATGCTACATTAGGAGACAATAAACTGCAGGATGGTACAAGGACTCTGTCCCAAAGATGGGCCAAACTCTATGTGTGTATTCTCCTCCAGGAAGAACTTCATAGCCTTGGCCATCAGGCCCCCTTGTCCTGCCTCCCATTTCAGAGTATCTCCACTGGCCAACGTATGCTTTCAGGGGCCACCCATCACCTAGAAGTTATCCTGATGTAAAGACAATGCAGGCTTCAGCCAGGTAGGCATTTTTTGAGAACTCCAGCCCGCACTGGACCAGTATTGCACTGTACTGACAGCCTTTTGACTTCACTGCACTATTTGAGACCAAGGAGAGACATCAGCTCCCTCTGTGCACTAAAACCTCCTCACCTTCTACAGTCTGTATATGTAGGAGATGCACAGAACTTGTGACACAGCCTGAAGTGCTTTGTTTTCATGTGTGCAGACAACATGGCCACAGGTATAAGCAAATATTGCTGTCTTCAGTTCCTCCAACTTCAAGAGGAAGATTTGGATGTTTCACAAACCATACAATTTCATCTCTCCATCTTCTGACCCTCCTCACGTTCTCCCTCCCACACACACATGAACACATACAAGTGTCAGCCACTTGTTCCGATGGATTTAGCCTAGTTTGGATCAAAGCTTCCTCTACTTCATTTAACAGATTTGCTCAGATGGAAGGTCTCAGGGGAGAAATAATGTTAGTAAGAAGGGGCTTTTCAGCATTGAGTATGTAGGTCATTGGACTTCAAAATAAATTAGAGAATAGTTTATCTATTAAACAAGTCTCACAGTACATATTTCATGAAGCTATACTTAATTATAGGCTAATGTGCACCACAGAGCAACCATGAAGAAAGATTAAGCAGTGGCCCATAATGCAGTGATTAATGCCATTATTAGCTGGCTGGCACACAGCATCTATTATTTGGTACTATCAGGAGAAACAACAGACCTCCAGTTTCCAATGCTGGCACTTCTGTAAAATGCAACAAACCCAAACCTTTCCAGAGAGAAACACATGCCTCTCTGTACCTCAGAGGCAGCAGGGGGGATGCAAGGAGGTGAGAGTAGACTTGAATTTCCACTCCAACTGCCTTTTACAGAGTTTGCTTCTCCATCACAGATGTGTGCGAATATCCCACACCTTCTATTGGGCAGTGCAATACTGACTGCCTGAGCCCCTCTTCTTAATACCCTGAACAGTCCCTGACATGAGGGGAGCTTGATTTGAGTTGGAATTAACAGCTGAGGACAAGGAAACGTAAGAGTTATCAACAGTCTTTTGCTACAGCGATGGCTCCTGGGGATATGATGCACTGTATGTAAGACCACTGGTCTTCTGCATTAGGGCACTGTTGACTAACAAAACACTGTTGTGAGATAAGCAAATCTTTTATGGATGCTGTAAGACTTGCCTGTTCTGGAATCAGTATGTACCTTGCACTACTTATGATGGAGGGCTAAGAAGCAGGTAATATCTTTCTTGTTGGGGAATGAGCCTTTGATTTAATAGCAGACTTGGGCATTACCAGCCCAGGTCTCCCAGTGTGGCTAAAGGAGAGCTTCATGTTCCTTGACAGTGACAAAACCCTCACTGGCAATGTTATTGCTGACCTCTCGCTCCAGTTCAGAATATGTCATTCTGTCAATACCATCCACCTTGATTATACCAGGCTTTATATACAACAGGTTATGATCCCAGAGGGATGAAAAGCTTTTCCAAATTAAAAGCAGCATTTTAAAGAGGAAATACTCATACATTCCTATGTAGTTTTCATTTGATATCCTCAAGGCTAACCCCAGAACTCAAGTGGTTTCTTCTGAGTGCAGCCATCTTATGAATTTAATGGAAGAAGGGAAGTAATAAAATGTGCTCCATACTTTAATTAGTTCCCTCATAACATGGCATTTCCAAAATGGCAGTGCCAAAGAAAATCATTAATCTAGGAGAACAGACGAAGGCACTGTATGGGGCAAGGGACAGACCTCCTAGAGATATACCCTCCCCCTTTTCTTCTCTTGCTGGTGAATCTTACCTCAAATAACAACTCCAGCTACACAAAAGGAATTCATACCAACATTGAATATTAAGCCAATTTCCATTTCTTAAGCCTTGCTACAGAGTATCACAATTGAGAGATCACATGTTGCATCCTGCAGGATAAATGTAAATGGCCTGTCTTTCCAAGCACACATTCACCCTGGGTACTCCAGGTGCCAGGCTTAAGCTGATACTATCAGGCAGTCATTCCAACATCTGCATTTCCCTAGGTGAGTGAGAAAACCTGTGTCAGATGTATGAAAGCAAACACAATCTGCTGCAAAAGGCAGACACTTTTCCCAGCACACTTGCCTTACACATTTCTTGTGGGAGCAGCCTCTGGCACTAGTTGTGGCATCAGTTGTACCACAGGAAGGAATTGAGGAAGCATCAGAAGGAATCCCAAAAACACCTCTGACTCACAGTCTCTTATTACCTCTTCTTGACAATCAGAGAGGGGCAAATGTGGAAGTTTATAACCACAGAAAGGAGCTCAGGGAAGAACTCCCATGAGCAGAATGACTGCTAGAGAACAAAGCTCAGGTAATGGCGCAGGAGTGGCCAAATGCAAACAAACAGCTGTTCCAGGAAGAAACAGCCTTGCCCAAAACTGACAAAGAGACTGGAGAAAAGACTGAGAGTGGTTTGACCCGTTTCTATGGCACGCCCCCTGCCCTGACCGGCAACAACCATACAGCCCCACAAGAGCCACAACTTTGCCCCTTCTTGGTTATAAAATAGAAATTGATACCTGTGTGCGGTTGAATGCTACTCTTGCAAAGACAGCTTGAGACACACTGGCTCTCTTCAGCTCATCTCTGACTTGCTGGTAAATATCTGGAGAGACTTCCACCGATGAATTTGATGGCTCTGGTTTGACAGCTCTAGGGATGGGTGGATGATTCAAGAACTGCTGGTTGATAGCCTGTGGGTGCTGGTGAGCCAACAGTCGGCTGACAGCAATCTGCTGGTTTATCAGATGGGCCATCGCTATCTGCTGCCTCACCAGTTGTGGACTGAGCTGAGGAGACAGGAGCCCAGGGTTTATCATGGTTTGCATCGTTGGCACTTGGTTTCGGATTGGAGTACTGTGGTGAATTTGGCCATGAGGAGATTGTTCATTAGATTTTCCCAAAGTTGCCAGCTGGTTGATATTTGGTAAGTGCATGGGACGTTGGCCAAGAACACAATAGTCTGAAAGGTTTTCTCTTTCCACTCTTTCCACTGTTAAAAGAGAAAAATTAGCTTGCTGTCATTTCAGTTTGCACTTAGGGCAAGGATTATATTTCAAGTGACTGCACACAACAGCACCTGCCTTACTTTGTAAGTCTACATAGAAGTATCACACAAACATAAGCAAAAGAAACACAAAGTAAAAGCAACAAGAATAATTAACATTCTTTCGGACTTCCCAGGCTTCATCCACAGCTCATGAAGACTCCTTATAAACCCAACAGCTGGTATTCTCCCCAGCCTCCTTTCCTAAAGAAAAAACCTTGGACACTTCCATTTATACTGTTATTAACATTTGAATCTGCCACAGCAAATTGATTAACCTTTGAAAGTGGTCAGTGTTTTAGAATCACTGGCATGTAGGTTAAGGAAAGAAACTCAAACTGGTATCCAGTCACACAAACCGAATGGAAACAAGGCCATTCCCTGTGCAGCTCATGGCACTGCTTCTCATTACAAATTTGGCAAATACTATCTTTTCCACATAAACTCTACCTCGCACTGTGTGTGGATAAACCTTTCTGGTACAATCAGCTCACCCACGTGCACCACAGCAGACTCATGTTGGTTGTGTGAAAGCATATTACAAAACAGCGAAATTCACACGTGAGAAAAGTTTGAAGCTATGGCTCCAATAGCCAAAGCCTCATTGCCATGAGTTTGTCCAAAATCTTTAAAGCACTTTGCACAAATACCCACTTGAAAGAAAGTGCCTTCACTCTCTTCAAGAAAACTTTGTGTAGCACAACAGTGATCTCTAAGTGACATCATGTTACAAAAGAACTAAACAGTACACACTAAATGCATATACTCTAGCTTTATATACTGATGTGCACTGTCCCTGTTAAATATCTTATGTCAGCAATATCACAGTATCTTTTCAGGTAACTGCAAAGCTAAACGCACACATTACAAAATTAAATTTTCTCTAAAAGTACCATTTGAAATAGGAAATGAAGTTTAGCAAGTGCATAAATATAACTCCTACCTAGGTAATTTTAAGCAATCAGAAGTCATTTTACAGTAGGTTGCAGATTTCATAAGCCTCTCTACATGTAATTAAATAGGCATTTTTATATTGATCTGATATATTAGTGTTTAGAAACATGTTATCATAGAAAACCACTACCTCATCCCTGTATTGGTCTCAGCAAATAACAAGATAGGATTTATTTCAGAAAGGTCATAATGCTGTTATAACTTGTGTAATGATTAACAACTGTATGAGGTTTTGAACTCTTTTTAAAAACCTAATCTATATAAAGCTTTGAAGCTTTACACAGTTAATATTCAGAATGACAGCTTACTGATGACTTGCTCTCTTTTCTTCTAAATAGAAAGACAGCTCTCTCCACCTTCCAGAGTTAATATAAGGCAGAGAGGGTTATGCCCTGAACACATATATACACGCAGTTACTATTTTTTAGAACTATCACTCTGGAACACCACAAGTACTGAATTTTACAACTAGGTGAATTAATACCCAGAATTTCCTTGTAAGAAATTTTAACTCACTCTTCCCATTCTCTAAAAGGAAAATGCTGTAACATCTTTAGCCTTCTATTAAATAATTGTTTTTAAAAAATAAAAATAAAAATTAATTTCTAAGAAAACTATTAATTCCACTTTTCCACAGAACCTAACGTTTCAACCCAACTGAATTTCTAAGTAAGTGCTTATTTGTATTTCATCTATGAAAAGCAATGCAAAATGTGTGATACACAAATATTATCGTCAGCAACTGACCATTTTTCTGTGTTACTCACAGGCTGTCAGATACATAATGCAGTATTTCACATTGCTGAAAATACTGAAAATCCCTATTCAAAAGCTGCTGCTCATGATGTCAGTAGGCCTCCCTGAAATGAGGCACAGAAAGCTCTATACCACTTCAGGAACAGACACAAAATCAATGTGAAATATGCAACAGGAGTAGTGCTAACTCCAGGGATGGACCCATCACCAAAACAGAGGTGCAGGCAGGGGAGTGAGGAGGGGCTGCTTTGTCACAGCCTCAGATCACGTTCTGCAACACAGATGATTCAGAGCCAACATGGCCATACCATCGCCTCCTCAGCCTCTCTGCACTAAGCCTGCACCTGAGTAATGCCATTAAATACACACTGTTGTTAGCCAAATGCAATTATTGCAAAGGTACAATAGCTACTTGGCAGGTGTAAGTAGAATAAAGCTGTTGCTCAGTGTAATGAAATACTTGGAGCATCTTGCTACATTACTGACAACCCTAAAAATAAAGAGTCCTTCCGCTAGGAGTTTCAGAAGAGCTGAAAAAGTTCTCAACTATTTGTAGTTTGAGGAGCACACAGAGAATAAGTCACTGAAACCAACAAATTATTACTTGTTAGAACATAAAAACAGTAACCAAGTGTTTTTGAAAACTTGGTGAGAAATAAATATAAATAACATTCACTTTCTGGGCTGAACCACATTTGCCAAGTTTCCACCCACTCTTGACTTCAATGCCAAGTTATAAACCCCTATAAAAATAAAGTTTAAGATGAAAAGCCTGCCAGGCTGTTAATCTCTGCAGTGCTACTTGGAATTACACAGAAACATCACCTGACTTGCTTCCATAGGTATATTTTTCCCTTATTATCAGTTTCCTTTTTTGATCACTTTAGACTACACAGCCATGCATGTACTCCTATAAACAAACCAGATTCTAGTCACTTTGACCACTTTAGTAATAAAAGGTTACCATTAGCAGTTACGCTGGATGGAAAAAATGTGCATTACTCAACTCCTCAAGACTCTTTCCTTCTCTAACACATTGCCCATATCTGATTCCCTGTTGTTCTTTGGTAACTATGGATTGGTTACCAAATCTGCAGGGCTGAACAGGAGCAAGACTGAGACAGCCTGGAGATGGAGACTGGCACTGTCCTGAGAAACAGGCCAGCTTGCCAGCAATGCTCTAAGAAGAAAGGGATACAGGAACCACAAAGCTTCTTTGCCACCAGCATTCTGCCTCAGATCTTCCTGAGACAAGGCTTTTGCCTTTGCATCCTCCATTTTCCATGTTCACATCCAATTACAGTCTTTCCTTTGTTTGCTATTGTTCTACTCAAACTGGGGATACGTACTGATTGGAATATAAAGTTGTACTAGGAGAAGCAGTGGAATCTGAAGACAGAGCAGCAGGACCTTACACTGGGAAGGAAGGGGTTCAATAGATATGTGCTGTCTACATTCAAGTACTGCTGATAAACTACTTCTGCTAGCAATGCCTGTGGTAGTTAAATAAAAGCTGGTTCAGGAGGCTGTTACCTACCTCCATCTGTGGTGTGACCACAGCAAAAGACACTGCAGTGTTTTCGTTTTCTCTCTGCATCGCTCACTTGGTATACAATTCTGCAGTTCTTTGCTTGGAGAGCTCATTTAAACCAAGTACAACAGCACTGTCATATTGCAGAGCCACCCACTCTTCTGAAGCCCATCACTAGGTAGGCAGAGACTTGTGTCTGGACAACAGGTACTGTGCTAAGCTCAGCAATTAGCCCTGAGAGTACTCTAGAACATCATCTGCCCTTCATTTTTCTATACCTTCCTACAACGCGTCACTACCTCTACTAGAGTCAGAAACCAACATAATCCCCAGAATGAGAGCAGCAAATGATTGTATTTGAATATTCCGTTCTCATCCTATAATGATTACCATGTGTGTCAATGTATTTCAACTCCATACTGAGTTAAAACTTCCTGGATACAGCACAAAAGGAATTCAGTGCACCCTTCCCCTGTGTGATGCTCTTAACCTCTAGCCCAACCTTCCTTGCACAGTCAAGCAGCTGACGCAGACCACAGCACAATAGCTTGGGGTGGTCTGCATGCAACTTTCCATTTAAAATAAAACCAGCTCAAAAGATTTAAAATAAGATTTATTTCTCCACCTTCCCTTCCCCTCACACTTTATTTGCACTGAGTTGTTAATAGGAACATTCTGACAAACAGCCCGTGGGGCATTTAGGGCTTATGCGTGGCACTGAATTGACTGACAGCACTGGAAACCAAATTCCTATGCACAATAAGGGATGCAGCAGGGAGAGCAAGAGTGTAACACGTCTCCCAGCACTGCACCGCAAGCGGGGACACAGAGGACCCGCCAGCGTCCATGACCCAGCGTGTCCGGAACTTTTCAGTCCCACAGGCACACAGGCACTTTGCCCCAGCATAAGAAGAAGCTGGTAAAGAAACGTTTTGTAATAAGTTACTAGCCGGCAGAATTGCCATGCTTCAATTGTGACAGGATGTCACCACCCAGGGCTGCTCTCCAGTGCTTCAGTTTGCTTCTTTGTTTTATTTATTATTTAAAACCTGGTGATCATAAAAGCCATTTCTAGCAGTGGTCATGGCCAAGCTGGGAGAGCTCTGTGAACTCTGGTATACCCTGCACTAAGCTTGAGACAGAAAGGTTCCCACAATTTCTCCTGGCTTAGCACCATCCTGCTCACTGGAGCAAGACTTGAACTTTGGAGCCATGCTTGGGGGACAAAGCACAGCACCAGCTCCACCTTGGAGAGACAGAGCTGCTGCACTACACCCAGAGGGTGCCCTCTTGCTTCTGCTACATAATTAGGAACTACCACTTTGTAAATAACAGAACCACTCCAGAGCACAGGAGGTGCTTTTAAAGTGGTAATTCCATATCTTTTATCTGTAATTGGGATAATTACTTATTTCTTTTAATCAGAGCCCAGTTAACCACTTCAGTGCAAAGGGCTGATTTGAGGAGTCTCATTTTCAGTCAGCATCTAATCTTTGTATTTACCCACAGTCAGTCACTGGCTTCAGTGCCTGATCTCTGCCTAGGCCACTGGTTCCCGCACTCAGGACTGGAGGAGAAGCAGGTTGACCAGAGAGGCAGACGTGACAGGAAGCTGTAACTTTCAGAACCTTTCTCCCTACTCCTGCAGGAGAGCACAGAACCTCAAAACAGCTATAGAGCACATACAGAAATTGTTTGGCCGCTGGCTGTGGGTAGCAAAGGCCTTTATCCAAGCCTAATGGAAAACAGACAGGAAAGGCCATTGTCTGTTCTTTGTTGAGTTACAAACCATTCAGTTCCCACCAAAGCACAAATCACTATATTTTTTACTTAGAATCATCATTAAAAGTGGGCCTTTAACCACCAATCACCAATCTGAGGTAAACTGAGCAGAGTGAACCAACATTGCTGAGTCTCTTTGTGCAGCTGACCTCCTCACCCCTTATCCTCAAGACTAGCTCTAAGTCATCCCTTGGGACACAGGGATGCTAGCATGGCTTCTGCTAGTGCTTAAGGATAGAAAGTCATATTCTTTACATGGGCTGCCCCTGGACTGCACTGCTTCCAAAGATGCCTGTCAGAAGACAAGCATCATCTTATTTTTAGATTTATTTTTGGGTTTTTGTATAGGTTCAAGAGGCACACAGAAGTATGAACTCAGTTCTTCATAATCATGTTAACACTGTTTGTCAAAAGAACATGCCAGATCCACCTGGCAGAGAAAAGCATTAAACTGAAGGTATTCTAGTGACCACCTGCTCTAACCCATGAATACTGGTCAGGTGAAATGGAAAAGGAGAAGCAGTGGAATCATTAGTTAGAACTGTCTGACAGAAACACAGGCAGTACTGGTTTAGATGGACTGATGTTATCATCTGATATAAAAGTATCTCCCTACATGTCAAACTACTGTAACAGAAGACCCATCTTTTGTGAGAAGTACAAACCTCCCAGATGAGCCAGGCAATTGTGCAATGCCTCTGGGAGACACATATGTGTGTATTCCTGATTCATAGCATCAGAGATGGTGAAGGGAGGGAGACAGAACACAAACATCATTAAGTCAGAGTTACAAACTCTTCAGATATTTCAAGTGAACAGAATGCCATTCTGCTCTTGCAGTTACATATTCTATGAAATCCACGGGATCAGAGAGACACTTTGCAGCTTTTCACACAGGAAAGTTTATGCCTGCACCTAAGCTTCAAGTTATCCTCCTGTTTCAAACTAATCTCCACTAATGCTTACTTTGTAAAAATAACTTTTCTTCTGAGCTAACATGTTGCTGTTTGGCAGCACACCATTTTTTTAAATATGAAAGAAAATTAATTTTGAGATTCCGAAGGTTAAAACAAAAACTTATTTTCTTTCTACAAAATGGAGACGACCATTCTTTACTAAGAATTCCAAAGGGCAGGAGCCCCAGCTGCAGCACACAACTGGTCCTCACTGAGAAAAGCACAGTATTGGAACAGGAGACATTTTTTTAAAAGTTCAGTGACATCATTTGAGCAAGACACGGGACAAGTGGCTGGACAGCTTCTCCACAGAAGGGTTTCCAATCTTTACTGTGTGGCCTAGGTTGCCTAAAGCAGCACTGGCTGCAGCTCCAGCCACACACAGGCACAGGAGATGCCACTCAGCAAATCTCATGTATCCTCTCTCACAGCACAGGCACTGTGAGCAGTGAGAGCCACTGCTCCAAAACAGCCACAAAGCCAGGGAAGACATTCTGCAAAGATGAGATTCATATATGCATTTACCTTAGATAAAAATTACTCTTAATTTAAAAAAAAAAAAACCCAAAGGGTGTGTTTTAATTCTCTTTACAGAGAGGAATAGCCAAGAGGGCCACAACTCATAGACCCCTGGAACACATGGCAGCAGCTAAACTGGTTTTTAACAATACACATGCACAAATCCCCCAAACTGACCCTTAACATCACAGACAATGCTGAAATGCAAAATGCTTATGTGGGTGGGGAAAATAGCAGTCAAAGGTCTATAATTCTTGCTGAATCTTGACACTTTTAATTTATATTTAAAGAGAGAGGCCACTTTTTCTTCATCATTAGTGACAACTGATGAACTACTCTCCTCATAAAATAGCACAGCAGGCCACTGACTAAGAGGATGTCCCTGAGTCAAGAGATGATCTTCAGGTCATGTATGTTACCTAGATGCTGACAAGTTTGCTGTGATTGATATTATTTTCCTTCCTTTTTATTGAAGAAAGTGAGGAAAGTCCTGTTTTTAGTGAAATGAATACACAGTAAGGAGTGCAAAAGTAAGCAAAGGAGAAGTTACAGTAATGTCAAGAGCCCCAGAGCTGACCCTAAATGCTTTAGTGCCAGAGCCACAACTAATACTCAAACAAGATATGAAATGTACTTCCTTAAAAAACTTAACATTTCTGCAAAAGGTCAAAATATATGCATATAAATACATAATATATATAAAAACCCCTCTACTTACATAGAGAGAGGTAAATAGACATGCATGTATCAGTAAAGAGGGTATTTTCAAAAGTCAGAAACACTGTTTGGGAAAGATCTGGTGTGCCTTTTCATGAGGCTTCCACAACATCTGCTTCAGAGGAACAATTAAAAACTCTTCCTCAAACACATAATGACAGTTTTCCCTAGGCTCGCACTGGCATTATCACTGTGCTGCAATCCTCAGTTCCTTCAGCCTGGAAATAAGAAAGCTGGGAGCCCTTCTGAGTCATGTTTCTAACCTCTCTGAACCCACACTGGCCTCTAGGAACACATTAAAAGAGAAACAGATTGCTCAGTCTATCCATTATTGGAAGTAAGCAAACAAACTTCCAAGAATAAAAGAGCACATAAACAACAAATCAGTAATATTGGAAAAATCAAAGAGGAGCCAAAGCAGATTCTCAATTTAAGGAAGCTATGAAAGCTTTTTCTTACATTCTTGATCTGTTGAAACAGAAATAATTGAGGCCTCCTCCTTTAAACTGAAAAGCCTCATCATTCCACAAAAACTTTGAGACAGCCACAGTCTCAAAACTCACATCCACAGAAAGCTATATTTTGACAGACACTGATGGCAGGAGCAAAGATGACATGTTCTTCATACGCAGACAAAAAAAGTATGTCTTTTTATTTTTAAGTCCACAATGTATTTATTTCTTCCCGCTGCCTTCCTAACTTCCTCCCACTGAGCTAAGTTGTGTCATCAGGCAAAAAGAAAATATTCACACCAGTTAAGATTTTCAGTTGTGAAAGAACTGTGATACAGTGATAGTCCTTCTGATAAAAATAGAAAGCATGACACTTTGAAGTGAAATATCTATTGAGAAAGAGAGCTAAAAAACATTCTAAATGCTATGAACCCAAAACACTGGGACACAAGTAGGTAACTGGTACGAGTTTGATCCTTTGACAATTACCTGAATTGCACAGTTAAATTCTGAAATACCTCTCTCCATACATCCCTATACATATACATGTATATAGTTACTTAAAAAGTGTTGTTTTTATTCCTGTATCTATTTGTTAATAACATTTAAAATCAATGCAAACCTTTCAAGCAATTATTAAAATCCTGCATATCAACAATGTTAAATGCCTTCTCCCAGCTTCAGCAATTTCAGCTTCCAGAGAAATCAGATGAGCATTTCTCACACTGAGAAAAGCATCCCCGTGGGACCAGCCAGGAGAAAGGCAGCTTGAGAACCATTGAAATAAGCCATTGGTCTCTAGTTGTCATTTATTAGTATGTATTCTTTAGTAAAAAAGGGGAATCTCTGATTCTTCATTGAGGCAGGTTTAAACATAATTAAGCCTTGTCATGTATGCACAACTTTGTAGTAAAAGGCCTTGCATCCCTCAAGGAAAAAAATAAAAAAGTAAATAAAAAAGGGAAAAAAAGGCTTCACATAGTAATCTTAGATTAATTCATGGTGCATATTTTAAACAAAATTACAAAACATACTAAATAGCTTAATTATCACCTCAAGTGATTACAGACACCCACGAGGCCAAAAAGTCCACAATAGAACTGTTAAGCCTTTTGTTTCCCACCCACTGTACACATTCCATTACAACTGTTTTAATAGAAGCTCTTCTTCAAATATATACATGTATCCCAGAGAGACTGGAAAGAGTGGACACCCCACTATAATCTCCCTCACATCTTCACACACATCCCAAGTGGCAGACCCAGGGCCAGGAGGAGACAAAAATCCTCCATCCTCATACCTGCCAATTCCCAAATCTGGCTGTACATTAACTCTTGTGCTGCTGAGTAAATTGTGAACATCTTATAACCTTAAGGGGATGGGGTAGGGTGGGAGAAAAAAAATTAAAGCAGACTTTTATTCTAGCATCATCTGACACAAGACAAAATTGCCATGCTGAGCTGAACTAACTGAAAACTTTTTTAGAATTATGAGCATAGGAAGTTTAGCTGTCTTTTCAGTGAGTTCAACAGAATGCACACTGAGAATGTTTACTTGAGATTTGATACAATTCCATTTGTGTACAGCTTTTACATCTGTTGCTAATGATATCAAATTATTGATTGTTCACTTTCTTATATTATTTAAACATTAACTATGCACTCAGCAACCTGATGCTTTTCTTTTTTTTTCTTTTTTTCCAGAGAACTTTTTATTTCTGTCTGTCTTTGGTTGTAATTACTTTGATCTTCCAGAGAGTATAATTAATTTACTGTTTATTTATTTCTGTGAGAAAGGAAAAATGTTTGACCTAGCAGATCTATATGTGGCAATTTGTAACAGAATCACATAGCTTATGTTTAGGAAATCATGGTTTTGATTAAGAAGCATCCATTTAGTTCCCACTGTTTTATTAAAACAGACATTAGCAGATAATAGGAAACACATTTAACACTGTAGGCTGCATTTAGTTTGCAACGTCAATAAAGTTATTTTGAAGCCCCTTCCTATTTTGTATTTACCACAGCTCATGTGAATTGTTTTTTGCTTTTACTTTCTAGTAACCAGCTCTAGAGTTACACAAGGATACGGGTGCTGGTTCCAAGAACTCTAAATCATAGTTTTACCTAATCTATCCAGCTACAGCCCAAAAACCAAACCACAGTATCATCCATTCACCTTCATGGAAGTCCTTTTTTAAAATATTATTAAAGGAGTACATGATGACTGATGCATGTAACTTGAGTCACTGATTTTGCACACTAACTGAGCTGTCCTGCAGGACTATCTGGCTATAGAAAAGAAACAAAACAACATTAAATGAGAGATTATGAGAAATTGAAACCACCTAAAGTGCAGAATCCTCCTGTTTGCAGACAGTTAAGATTACTGCTCTGAAGTTGCTGTTTATTCTCCATGCACCACTGTACCTGCCACAGACTCTTTGTTTTCTCTCCCACTCATATGGTTGATGAATCAACACTACTTGAACTGCTTTATAGCAGCTTGTGTTTACTTCACACATACCTTAACCTTCCTTTTTCTCCTCCTACTAACACACACACAAACTTCCAAGCAGCAACGACTGACTGTGTCTCTGAATAGCACAGATACAGAGTTATGTGGCAAACTCTTCGGGTTTGGATCCTTGACCTTTTGATTGAGGTTTCATTCTGCTTTTACTGCACTTAAAAATTTAACTATGCACTTACTAAGTAAAGAAAAATTAAGAGCATAAGCTCTAAGAGTGGAAGAAAGTAGAAGACAACAGTGTACTAGAAATACTCAGAAGCTGTACTAGTGTCTCTACAGTTAAGAACACTACAGTTAAGGGCTTCCAGTGCCTCTGCAACTGGCACCCTTGCCCAGTTTTGAAAGAAGAAAAAG
>VXBC01011679.1:280095-344588 GCA_013399945.1 Ploceus nigricollis
AAGAAAAAAAAAAAAAAAAGCCTATTTCTGTTCTCCCAGAACAGCAAGTAAAAGTGAATGGTGATGACCTCGAAGCTGTTTGATTCTTTTGATTGCTTTTTAACCAAGAGGATATGTTAAAGCACTTTGAATAAAATTCTGTTATTAAGAGACACCATTTAGAGAAAAGAAACACTTCTGAGTCACACAATGGCAATTTACAGAGAAAAGAAAATATCCAGTTTATTTGGCATGAGAATAACCACATACTAAAATGTCCAATCAACATTTTTACTTCTAGCCTAAGCCATTTTAGTAGGTGAAAAGCAACATCTCCATTTCCTTGCCTGGACTGTTACCCCAATCCTGCCTAGACAATTTTCCTTCTAGACACAAATAATTCCACCACAGAACATTCTTTCTTTTTTCCCCTATCATTGCAGAGTCCAGGCATGAGTGTCTCACAGGTATGCTCTGCACAAGCCAGATGTGCAGAGAAAAAAACAGATGCCTCAGAACTTGTTCTGATGTTTCATGCAATTTTGTTTCATGTGTTCCTAACTCAAGCAGCAGACTTTTTATGGTATTATTATGCAGATTTCTAGTCTGTCCTAAGGAAACAAAACAAGCAACCTTTCGTAGCTTATGCTTCCCAGCCTTTTATGAGGAAAAGACAGCACACTCTTTTTGAAAGGTGCTAATCTTCACGCAACTGAAAATACAATGGCTTCTCAGGAAGGATATGACATTATTCTATTTCTTCATCATGTTTGTGAATTCTGTTATGATTATCCTGGCTACTGAAAGGATCATAGACAGAAATGAAGATAACAGTCTATGCCTCCTTTCAGACAATGAATCTTCTGTTCAGTGGTGTAAGAGAAAGAAAAACTATGGAAAAACCCTACCTCAGCATACAGCTAATCTCCAAGGGCGATGGAGATTTGAGGAGAGAGGTCCCAGGTGAAATTATGAAAAAGCTTTTGACTATCCTCTAAGTTGTGAGCATTTAAAGCACATGAGTATTAAAAAAACCCCAGAAAACAAAAACCTACTAAAACAAATAGTCCAGTGCACACCTAAGTCCCTAGCCAAAGGAAAGGAACAATAAAAGAACAAACCACACATGATGGATGCTTGTCACATCATTTTGTGCACCACTGACAGGTGATCAGACAGTTCAGTGGTGAGAATGAGATGAACTCAGAATAATTTTACTGCCTCAGGCACTACGGACCTACTAATACAATTTCATTACAGAAAAAATACATACAATGGGCTGTTTTTCTCTTAACTTCAGTGGGTGCAGCACCTTGTTATTTATAAGTGTCTCCCAACAATCAGTATTAAATCCTCTGTATCCAGATTCCACAGAATACAATACAGCAGGAATGCCAGTACACTTTGCAGTATTGAAAACAGAGAACAGGGGCATGTGTAACTTAAAAAGTCAGGTTTTTAGCTTTCAGGAACAAAACTAAATGAGGGCAACTTACATAGCAATTTAACTTTTAAATCCTGAGATACTCCAATGTTTTCTTTCCAAAATGTTTTTGCTTAATTCAAAACACAGTTGATCTTTCAGCACGGCTAAATGGGATATTTTAAGCATGTTTTGTGTCCTGTGTTTTCATGCCAGCCTTGTTTGTAAAGTATCAGATTCAATTTCAAATGTGCTGTGACTGTGTCCTCTTTGTAGACAAATATTATTATTGCTTATTATTACTTTTATTTAAAGCAAATAATCTCAAACTGTCAGCAGAATTTCAAGAACTTGGAAAGCAACAAAAAAAAAAATCAATTTACCTTTAATCTTCTTGTACTTTTTGTACCATCTCCCAAACTCCTGGCACTTGGTTGCTGACACATTGGCATAGTATGTACTATTTACAATGGATGAAATCATACTCTGGAAGTATAGAAAGAAAAACAAAAAGTGATTTAAAATATCTTTCACAATTAGAAATCTTTTCCAGGGAAAGCAAATGACATGCGAGTGCATAATGATCATCCATGTGTGACTTTAAACCCAAAAGAACCATCTGATGAGTACAAAAATTTGGTTCTATTCTCCAGTCTATATGCCCAGCCACGAATAAAATCACATAATAATTATTATTTTGCACAATTATGTAAAAAAAAAACAGCAGTACAAACCTATACTGAGACCTGCAGCTCAGGCTGGGAGGCAAGTTCTACTTTGCTTTGTACTTGTGATACTGCAGTAGCCAAACTTTAGTTGCATAACAACAGGCAGTGCCGTGCTGAGGAACACATGCTCACTGCACCAAGCATAATTTAGGAACCAGATCCTAAAGGTAAGATTAGATGCTCCAGCATGCATAATCCAAATAATGCTTTTCAGATGTCTCTGTTCTGCTTCCAAATGCAGCAAGACTGCACAGCCAAGAACTGGAGAACATCCGTGCTACCCGGTGCAGAACAACAGTTAGGCAAATAAGTTAAATTAATATAATTCATAGAAATGTGTGATTAGCCCTTGTGTGAAGAATCACCCAGAAGAGAAATTAGCAGTGCCATTCAGAGCACACGGAACTACACATACTACAACACAGAGCAGTCAAAACCCACAAGAAAGCTCAACAAAACTGAAATACCACTTGCCTAACCAGCACCCCTCCCTACTCTGCAAATTCCCCCTAAGCAACTCCATACAAGCTGACTGAAGAGATGGCTGCAGACTGGTTTTCCAGCACCTGATGCCAATAAAAAGGATATTTTATATCTGGGATGCTTCTGCCCATAGGGCAGCAAACAGCCTCATTACTGGTAGTTCTTCCATTCTATTTTTCCCTTCCCTTCCTCCATCCTATAGAGGAGGCATCCTTTTAACAGCATTTTGCTCTCCTTTTCCCCTTTCTGAACCCTTCCAGGGTCAAACTGTTCCCAGCACATGTACACTGTCAGCAAGGAAAGGCAATCTAACAGCACCAAGACACAGGAGCCAACGCACCTTCTCCACAGACTGTATTTTATTTTCCTCATGTCCTCCTTCTGCACTTACATCAAAGCTCAGAGAAAGCTGTGGCAACTTCTGCACTGAGAGGAGAGACCAAGGATGATCTCACAGCTCAAACCATGGCTTCAAGCTCTGGCCTATGAGCTCCTGCAGGCTCCTGGCCATCTCTGGAAAGCTATAAGGCTTATGCACTGGCTCACTGAATTTAACAATGCTTTAAAAACAAAATCATCCCTGCCCTCTGCCAGATTTACCCAGCCTCCTGTCCTGCTCACTGCAGTATCACAGGACTCTGTCCCTAACTCTTGAGTTTTAGGAACTTCAAAAATGTGAGCAAAACTGAGCAACTTAAGATAAAGATTACTTTCAGTCTTCAACAGGTAATTTCACTTTCACTGAAGAGGCCCTTCTGCCTTTACTCAAAGAGTGCTATGGTGCACTGCAGTAGAGTTTGCAGGCTATGAAGTAAGAGCCTTAAGTAGCAGCTCCAATTTCTAAAACTGAGATTCAATTTTCTAATTAAAATCAATATTTTGAGACATAAACCTAACATTGTGGCAGTCAGCAGCAATTCCCTGCCCATAAATCTTCCCTTGCTCTACAGCATTTTAACAAGCAATAGAATTCTGAAACCCTGACACGGTGATAGCCTCTGACGAAGAGGGTTTTTGAACAAAGTTGAGCAAACCTGGGGTTTTTTTGCATCACTTCAGTTAAATTTCCATTCACTAAAGAAGAGTGGGGAAATTGTTGAACTCCGTCTCCATATCAATTTGGTTCTTTCCATTTTTTTCGGGGGGGGGGAAGGGGAGGTTCCTTCTCCAAATCATCTAGCTCTACAAGAAATCAACACTACTGAAATCATGAGGCTATTAAATATCACAGAATATATTAACCTGTTAACCTTTATTTGAGAAAGCAAAACTTTAACTAAATAAACAAAGTAAAATCAAACAGTAAATCAACCATTGGTGAAAAAATCCCAGGACAGACTCTCTTCTGCAGGAGAAAGAACTATAACAATTTTCAGACCACATACCCTCACTATTACATGTAAAGGAACACTAGGGGTATTTCTCTTAGGAATCTTGATAAGTCTGGAGAAAGGAAATATCCATTTAAAAGAGAGTGGGACAAAAATCATTCAGTAGCTGCAAATTTCTAAATAATGCATAAAATTTCTGGAAAAATCCTTAATGAAGGAATAAAGCAGCAGGTGTGTTTGGTATGTGTGCGGCCATGACAGCCATGTGGAACAAAAACTACTTAGACCAGAAGCTAAGATATACACAAAGAAAATCTGGTGCAGTAAGTTCAAGGAGAAAAACATGGGACACACTCATGTCCTAATAAAGCTTGCTCCAGCAAAGAGACAAAATGCATGGTCAGTGCTGAAATGAGAGATACGACACAGGAAAGACAGAAATCTCTATGAAAAGATGGAAATACTGAAATAATTGGATTTCTTTCTGCCACACACACTCCCCCTACCTACCCTCCTTCCCCCCAGCTTGGTTAACCAGGATTTATTTGTTTGAACAGGAGCCGTATGCTAAGGGTAACTAAGCTGCAGACATGTAATACACCTTGCAGAAAAAAACCAGAACAATTTTAAATCCAAGTGAATGATTACATTTCCCATTAGCAGCAATCAGAATCCCCATCTGGGCTGCTTGGAGAGCTCGGGCACTGAGAACCAGAGACAGAGCACCATCGCTGGTGGGAGCGGGAGCTCCCCATGCTGCCCCTCTCCGCTTCTGTACTTGAGGCACTGTGAACACATTAATAAACAGCAGCATTTACTCTGCAGCTTCACTCCTAAGAGACCACTCTGCAATTTGCTGCTGTCAATAATATATTAACCACAAGGGGGTTGTAATGACATTTCACATTTGGCACGATATTTTTTTAAAACTGATTTGGGAGAAGGAATTGTATTAGAGGCATATTCAGATGATGGTAATAGACAGCTTCTATACAACCTTCCATTGTATCTTCTGCATTTTGTGAGCTAAACCAAAAGAGACTGAAACTTTTTATGGCAATAATAATAATACAAGCTGCATTCTGTAGTCTCAGTTCAAGAGTTAGTTACTACCCAAGGTCATTTATACCTGTGCTTTAAAAGTAAGCAAGCTCAATTTCCTACAGAAGGATCTCCTCTTAGCTTTCTCTGCTTAATAAATACTGGGGCACAGATTTTGGCTGATATGCTTCTGCCATCAGTAATTTTGTAAATATATGTCAGACTGAGGCTACAGAAGGAGTAAACCAACTGCAGTGTTTCCACCTGGTAGGCTTTGAAACTGAAGTGGGAGGAAACAGATCCATATAACAAATGAATTCTGCATATGAAATGATGCATAGTTTAGTTATGCTGGATATTGAAGAAGACTGGGCAGAGACAACCATATGCTGCAATCATCATCAGCTGACCAGATTCCACAGATAATTCTATTTTAAAAAATTACACTTAAACTGTGTGAAAAGGAAAACACTTTTGTATTCAATGCGTATTCCACACTGCGCATATCTACAGTGTCTGTTACTCCTTTACTAAATCAGCGAGTTCCGTGGCTTCTCCTTACAAAACCCTTCCATTCCTGTTAGCTCTGCAGATCCCACTAAAGAAGTTGAAGAATGTGGCTCCTACCAGCTCCATATTTCACCTCTGTGCTTTCTCTGGAGCTGTAATCATAACACAGCGAGGCAAATTTGTGGTGAACAGAGAGAATTCTCTTGGTTCATGGAGGCTTTGGATCATGAATTGCAGGATGAACATACAGTGCAATGGAAGACAGACAATCACAGGAGAAAAAATGTTGGATATGAGCAAGCAAAGCATTGGATTTTTAGGAAGCTGGAATTACCCATGTTTTGACTTTTAAAAGATACAATGGACAGATTAACCTGATTCTAGTACACATTTTAGAAGGCAATATATTTTTCATGCCTAGCAAAGTTACCTGGTCTGAGTGCTAAAGTGTTATTCTGTTTTTTCTGAGAGGCAAGGAGAAGTAAGTCATAAAAATTTTATGAATGTCTCATTATAACAATCTGAAGTACAAATAGAGCTTGTGACATCTGTAGGAACCTGTGTCTTAGACATGACATCACTGCCATTTAAAAAGCAGTCATGGAGAATGAGGCTGAGTTTTTGTTCTTTTTTTAACATAATTACATATACATTTCTTTGTTGCTGTTTCCTAGAAATTGGGGCACAACTGTTAAAACTGCATACTTTTTATCATGGTTGCAGGCTCATGAGATCTACCCATGGGTTAGGGGGGGAGGCAAGCCTCTGCTAGTGGGAAGAAGCCACTCGAATCTTGTATTTGAGGATCATTTTATTATGAGGTTCAGATAAAAATCTAAATAATGGATTTACATCTCTATGAAAACCAATCAACTAATTAATAATTTTTACCTAACAACCCAGTAAGAAAACATGGTGTAAAGATACTATTTAACATATTAATTAGTATTTCTCCTTTCTAAAGAAAACAAGAAATTTATTTGGTATTTATGGAATTGTTTAGTGCAGGCTCTTTACAGAACAAATATGAGCTTTAGTTCTTGCAAATCTTTCTTTCCCTAAGCCTGCTGAAAGCACTGACCTGTGAGAGAGGGCATTCTTTGGCTAATGTGCTCTGATTCATCTCTTTGAGCAGTTCCTTTAAGGCATTGCGAACTGTGGCATGGTTCCACTGCTCTGCTGGCAAGTCTTCCAACTTTGAACAACTGTTAAAACAGAAAGCAAAAAGCAGATAGAAACATCACCTTCACAGATGCTTACTTTTTGTGTGCAAGTGCTATAACCTTTAAGCAACAAGCACAGCCCTGGAGTTTCCTGCTTGGCCAGCCCATCAAGGCGCTTCTCCCCTCTGTCCCTCTCCCACCAAGCACGATTACCGGAAGATGTGCAGTTCAACACGCAGCTGCTGATCCTCCTATGGCATATGTGTGCATAACCACTCCTGCTGGGGCCTGATGGAGAGCAAAGAAACTGCATAAAGCGAGCCCCAGGAATGGCTGAGTAAAGCCATCCTCTCCAGACAAAGATACTCCTGCTGGGGTAGAAAAATAAACATATATGCTGCACTGCCACTAACAAAATCCCTGAACAGTGACGGCCCTCATTGTGTGGAGGCGAGACTTTGAAAAATTACTTTAATTTTATACAGGTTCTTATGCTGCCCTTACCACTGAAGTATCCGAGAGCCTTTCAGAAACACATTAAGCCATATGCCCAACATCTGTCACGTGCAGTTTGTTCTCACTTTCATTCCACAAGAAGTGCATATGTAGTAAGCTTTTGTCTTCATATGACTTGTGCTCTTTTAATTTAACAAGCTTATGGTTCATGTCTACATGCATGGGGAAGACCCAAGAAGCACATCAAAATGGTGGGAGAAACTTGTCACTGCCATTTCTGCTGCAGAGACTTAATGCATGCTCTCCAACAGCCCCAGAAAGTGGTTCTGCCTTCTGCCCTTACAGCCTGGCTTTTCCCTCGGAGCTGAACCTTCAGCTGTGCTTGAGGCATTCAAGTAGTCAGTGATCATCATTATCTCAAAGTCATGGACTGCCTTTCATTTATGTGGCATCCGGGCATCCAGGCACTTCGAAGATAAAGAATGAGATCTTACTCTCCAGTTCATACCCTTTGCTAATACAGATGTGACAACAGACTACATGAACTCCTGGGAGCTCTATAGCAGCTATAGGGTCTAGACACTCTTTTACAACTACATAGCAGAGATGCAGCTCAGCTGAAAAATTTTAACAGTATATAAAATCAAGGAAAGACCTGTTCATGGAAACCAGAAAACACAAGCACCACTAGAGATTCAACAAGAAAGAAATGTTGCTGTTTGGAAGTTTAATTAACGTCAGTGAGGCATCAACTATTTCCAAATTCTAAACTGAACTGAACAGTTAGAGGGTATGTACCTGTCACCAAAGGACATGCACATATCCCTGTGGCCCCCTCTTCTGTTCAAGCCAAAGCTTCAAAGAATTGTCAGCAAGTTATTCCAGCCTGTCTGGAATAACTTACGTAACCTTCTGATACTTTTTACTCTTTCCTCTGTCATGTTCTGGCCATACAGCTACAGGAGGCTGTGCAATGTAGGCTTATCTGCAGCTCTGGCGTATGCCATGCTGTATGGCATGGGACCGTACATTTGAGGACTCTTTAGAAGGCCAAGAGAGAGAAAGGAGAAGAAAAAGTAGGGAAGAGTGGGAGGAAAGGAGGGTAAATAAGTGTAAAAATGTTGGGAGCTTATGCTTTGCTAATCAGAACTAGTCTTCAGGGAAGGAAAGTATTTTCCAAACGCCAAATGGAGCTGCAGTGACACTTTCCTTCCTTGTCTTCTGTTTGCTGGAAATACCACTGGAGAAAAAAAGGAAAGTAAAAAAAGCTCCCCTCCTCCTCATCTCAGCAACTGGCTGCAGAAGACCTGGATTTTCAAAATGTAGCCCCTAGAAAAAGGCAAGGAGTTTATTATTTGATAAAATTAGAACTTTAGAATCCATTAAATTATGGACTGTAGAAAGGTCTGCCTCTAAAAGCCCCATATCTTTACTTGATTGGGTTTCTGCCCTTTCCCTCTCTGTTACCATACTGCTACTTCAGAAAACATACAATATCAGTTGGAACATGCACCAAAAATCTGCCAGGTGACCCACCCTTCCCTCAATTTTCTTTTTCATTTCGTCAAAAGCCCAGAAATTAATGAAGACAGGATGTGCTAATCTCTGTAGTAATGCTGTAACCAACAGAGCAGCTCAGAGAATAGGGAAGGACAGATGTTCAGAAACACCCACCTTTGTAATTGGATTTTCAATGTCACAACATGATAGACATCTTGTAGCATGTCGGCTACTGTCGCATCTGGTGCGTCAGTCACATAACTGAGAGGGAGGGGATTCCACCTCCCAAGCTTGATTATTCCTGAAAAGAAACAAAAAATCCATACTTTATATTTTATCAGCCATTTATTAAACCCTTCAGCAAGGCTGTTCCAAGATCCAAGATCTGCCTTGAGGTTTATTGCAGTCCTGCCCAGAAAGATGTGTTCTACTGACTCCTGAGGAAACAGTGGAGAAGAGCAGGAACAGGAACCAAATTTTAAGCAGACAGTTGCTGACATGTTCCTGACTCTTAAATTACTGCAAGGAAACACAGGAGACTTCCTTCACATCTTTCATCATAGCACTAAAGCCTAGTTCTTTAAGTTAGAATAAGCTTTAAATACTTTCTAGTACTGATTTTGCAGTCTACAAAAACTTTTCAGTAAATAAATGCATTACTTTTGACTTGAATAGGGAAATTCCTATGTGTGGGCTTTCAGAACTGTTACAATCTAAGCATGGTACGATTCCCAGTGTGGATGGATGCCACTGGAAACCCACCAAGCAGGACGAGTTCACTCCCAGATACAAGTTGCACTATGCAGATGGTTGCTTTTCTTTGTGGGGAAAAAAAAAAAAAGAACCAAACAACTGCAAGCTGCTGACCACAGATCCAAAATAGCTTTTTGGAGGCGGGGCAGAATGCTGTATGCTCTATTTCTACTTCTGTTCATTCTTTAATAGAGATCATCACCTCTTCTGGATGAGCTTGTCACAAAGCCTGCAAACTTGGATGGTAAACCATTTGGTGCAGAGGTATTATTTCTGTGTAGACAATTACAGAGGGCCCACCCACACCAAAAACAATGACTAATCCCAGGAATGACTTCCAGGAAGACACCAAACAAAGAAAGCCACAGTGCCATCTTACATGACAGCAAAGCAGTTCAGTCTTGTTCTGCACTATTGCCACTACTGCTTTTATTTCTTCCTTTATTGTGTTCCCATTGCCCCACTCTTCTGCTCACTTAACTCTCCTCAGCTCAGCCCTACAAGACCCCATTCTCCCATTCAAATTGATGCCTTCTGAGGTTTCTTTATACACTGAGTGATCTTTGAAAAGACATCCATAAACTCAACTCCCAGAAAAAAAGTAATACACTAATACATGAGAAGACGACTTCTGAGACAACAGGCATGCCAAGAACTCCTCTTGGGTATCTGGAAGGATGTTGTGATGCCAAGAAACTTCAAGCGTCTCCTTCTCACTTTCTACTCCCAGCTCTTCACCAGCCCTGGAACTAACTGAATTGCAGTAAATGACAAAAACCTTTATCCTGATCTCCCAAAAATGATCATAAAATAAACACCACACTGAAACAGTGAAACAAAGCTTCTCGCAGAGACAATAACAGAATACAAGGAGCCCATGAAGTACCTGCTATAGAGGATTTTTCCCCATTCCTACACAGATTGAAGAGAAAATAATTTTAGTACAACTCCTTTTCTGTAGCACTTAAAATCTTTGCATTTACCACCAACGTACTGCGTTGCAAGGCATTCTGTCACCACACACTGAAAGAAGCTGGAAGTGACCTAGTTCATCCTCAGTGGCACAAAGTTTCACTGTAACATACTGGTACAGACAGGCTAATACTTCAAGAGCAGATTAGAAAGCTTTTGGCTAAGAAAGATATTGTCCAAATGAAACAAAAAGTTAGTAAGTGTTGCTTGATATCCAATGCTTGAAAATGGGACATAAACAGAACAAAAACATTTCAATGATGCACTGTTTCAGTATTAAGATTTAACAATCTGGTGCTGAATATGCTGCAGTATAAATAGTGCCTGGACTCAGATCCAGTAGAGTAACACACAGCACTCATTCACAGCACCGTATGTCTCCAGTGCTGGCTCCTTGAGTCATATTCCACTTGCCAAGAAAAGCTGTTTTTCTTAAGGGGATAGTTTACTTAATGTTATCTCTGGTGACAACAAGAAATGCATATAGTACAGCATATATTAGTCATGAAATGAGCATCAAGGGTCCACTGAGTAAAATACATGCTGGAAAAACACAGTTTAGCTGCTGACTTCCTTCACCTCCTCCTGCTATATAATAATTTAAAGCAAAATCACCTAAAAATCCAGAAATTTATACCAACTTCACAGAACACTTGGCTTCCTATGTTTAACCTCGCCAAGTTTTCATGTAATTGAAAAAATAAGCATCATATGTGCCCCATAAGTCACATCTAAATTGGTAATATTTTACAAGAGGCTTTATTTTTCATTCAATTAAGGAAAGCACTCAGAGAGCACACCATCTGCAACTGCTCGGGCCTGGCAATGCTGGCAAAGGACAAAGAGATGGTCGGGAAGCACTGAAGTCACTAAAGGTGTCCCCAGACTAAAAGGGTTCAAAGAAAAAAAACCCAGTGCAGCCAGAGTGCACCATGGGAAATACTATGCAAATTCTTTACAGGAATGTCTGCTACTACTGGAAGTTAGGGAGATTTTTTTTTTTTAATCCTCCTCTACAACTGGAGAGGAAATTGTTTTGGCTGGATTTAAACAAACACAGGTGTTACCATAATGCTCAGTGCCTCTGCACGTTAACACCTGCTGAGAGTCCTTTACTCTGCGTTACAGCACTGCTGATGCACGCTATTTTTTCAGCCGGTGTGATATGATGTGTGAAATATTTTTTTCCAGAGCACATTAAGCTGGTCCAAATGATAGCCAGAAGCCATGGTTTCCATTCAGCTCCTCAGCAGACTTCACAGGTGCTTATTTCATGGCACCAACACTATACTTAAGGCAACTCTTGGGCTATGTTTGGGAAGATGATGCCAAGCTTGTTGAGCAAATGTGTTCTCTACATACTAAGACATCTCTGAATGACTACTCAGTAAAAAGTGAGCAGGCCAAAATTCCCCCCTGAAAAGGTCTCTCCTTATCCAGACTGGGTGTTTCTAGCATAACAGCAACCCCGAGATGAAAACAGCCTGGGAGCAAGGGGTCACTTCCACATAGACATTTTTTATTGCTCCTCTCATTGACTTCAAATGGTACAGCTCAGGCTTTAGAGAAATCACTTTAACTGGCCTGGCTGAGCTTTTATCCTACCACAACTGAGACTTGGGATGGGGGACAGGAATGAGGAAAGGTCACTGTGTTATTAATGAACATACTACTTCTCTGGGAGTATCACTTCTCTCTCAGCTCCAGACCTCCTCAAAATTATGTGTGGATAATGCACAGCAGACCAGAAAGCTCAGGAAATACAAAAATACGTCTTCTTTGAGTTCCCAAAACTTCCGTTAACAAATCTGGTTCTCTTTCATGTATCTATTGGATCTTTTTTCCTGTGAATTTTTTTTGAAGGGACAGCTAACAGCTTTCAATGCTTGCACACACTCAAGAAATGGCCATACAATAGAACAGCTCTCAACTCACCAAGAAATGACTGAATGCAGCCCAGGCCAGTTAGGCAATTAAAGACAATAAAGACATCAGTTTTCTCAGAAGATTTTTTTTCAAAACCTATTTTAGAAGAGATTCTCTATCCACACTGGCTGTTGGTTCTTGAATGGCATGTACTTCTATAGTCAGGTCTTTTATTAACTTTAAGCCTCAACTTCATCAAAATACAGACAGGGAAAAAAGACAGAGTAACTTTGTGTAAAATGTGTGTAACTCCCTTTACCCACAAGAATGGCAGAACACACCAGTGGCAAACTTCTGTGAGCTCGAGTGTCAGGTTTGTACATAACAATCACTGAATTCACTGCTGTCACCCCACTCAGGCCAACGATGTGCCACCCTACCACCATGTTTCCAATTGAGTTTCATTCAAAAAGCAGCTCCTTTGGAGAAGAAAGTGGTAACTACACAAGTGAGAGCAGAACACTACACTGAACAGAAGCCTTGCCCTGCTATATCACAGCTGACCCATTCTATATCCAGCAGAACTCATCACAGGATCTTCCTGAGCTTTATTTTATCACCTGAAAAAATGATGCACCTAAAGCACTGGGATTATTCCTAGCATGTCACCCTACTGAGATGTGAACTGAATGGATGCAAGGCTGGGGCTAAAGCAGACTTCCAGAATAACTACTTTGATCAGAGCATAAAATGACAAAAGACAGAAAGATGCTTTCTAGAAAAACACAGCTAAGCTGGCAAACCCTTTCCATTATTATGGACATTATTATGGACAGTTCACACTGTGAATTGATTGATGTTTATCCATATTTATCTATATCTATCTAAATTATTTATCTATCTGTGAGGCTAGAAACCTCATTTGTCATTGCAAATGGAAAGACAGTCACACAGCACACTCATTTAAGAATGCCACATCTGGGCTTCAGAACATACCTATCATAGTCTAGCTATGACTATGGAATAGGTTCTAAAGGGAATAAAGACAAGGTCCTGCATCTCCCACTCACCTGCACTGGTAACTTTTAATCTAGATAGCCCCATAACAATTACTGGAGCACCTCAGGCACCTTCCAATACATCACTGCTGTAAAATTAAACTCTTCAAATGGGGCATTTTCCAAATTCCTTTTTGTGGCTAAACAGAGCAAACAGGACCAGAACTTGCTTCACCCTGTCATTGGCTCCCTTCAAACCATCCCCTGCTCCCACGATGGCTATACTTTTGATTTTATTTCCACAAATCATGAGCATACCTGAATTACATCTTAAAGGGATACTCATAGTATTAATGCAAATGCATATGCAGCATTAATGTAATTTATTTTAAATGCTAATCTGCCAGGGTTAAAAGCTAGTCATGTGTCCTAGAATTTGTTTCCTTTGCATCCCAGGGATCCCAGGACCACAGCCTGAGGGCTGTGAACTGCAAACACGAGGCTGGTTGAAGAACACAACCAACATTTGCTGCTGCCTTGTGAATTCAACCAAATAGTTTTGATCAAATATTGTGCTTTTTAACAGCAGCTCTTATCAAAACAACAGACACCCAGGAGAAATTGCAGGTTAGCATTAACACCCAAGCACTTCTGATTTCTCTTACAGCTCCAAATGAAAGACGTCAAAGGGATACCCAATAAAAGCCCCACTTCTGGGACCAACCACCAAGCAATTTCTCTACCAGCCATTACTGCAGGACTTCCCTCCAAGATGGGTAGGCTCCTGTGACAGTGACTGCACCTGTTTGTTCCCTTCAAAGGCATCTTGCCCCTATGCTTTAGCATGAAATTTTCCTTTGTTGCGCTGTGTTTTGTTACAGAGATTGAGAACTGCCTGTCCCATGTAATAAGTACAAAGAATTATTTATTCATAAATCAGCTCGGAGAAAATCACTACCCTGCAGTACATAACAACTCAACCTGTGTTTCTTACCTCTACCACTGGCTGTAGTATATCATCACACTGTAACAACATAAAGCCATAATTTGTAGTTATTACTGTTAATCCAGCAAAGTGAATGACTCTTCAGGCAGAAAGGATGAAAAAGCAACAGGAAAAATTACCAGAAAATAAACTGATTATATTAATTTTTGTATTATATTATTGAGCCGTCTTTTCTAGCTTTTTGGAAAATCTAAGAAAATACTATACTGCCTTTGCCCATTGTTATAAGGGTGCCTATATTTGAATTGATTGAATTTCAATCAATGACACACTGGGGTAATAGATGGGAAAAAATAATCAGCAGAATACTCCCCCGTACTTCTAAAGCATCTTTCATCAGAGGGTCCCAAAGCACTTTAAAAATATTAATTAATTGAACTTTGCAACACCCTAACATGTGAGGTAGACTGTATTCTGCCAATTGACATAATGGTGATGTAGTGATTGAAAGCACACAATGAACATAATCCTATGCTTATGCCAATACAAAAGAATCCCCCTCCTTCCTCATTTCAGTCCATAATAAATAATTCAGTGCGAGAACAGGAATAAACTACGTGATTACACTGTGATGTACACATCCACAAATCAACAGGAACACCCACAATCCCCAAATGACGAATGCTCCACCCCACCTCATGAGACTTCTGCAACTTCAGGGCTCCGCACAAAAGGGTGACCGACCTTCACCCAAGGGGAAAACACAGCCGAGCCACACAAAGCTCTGGAAGCACAAAGCCCCTTGAACTGCTGCTGCTGCTGGAAGTCTTTGCTCTTGCTGTTTAAAAATGTTCTCATAAACTCTGTGTACCAATGATGGTTTAGAGCACAAAACAGCACATCTATGAGCCAGTCAATTTAAACCCTTTCTGGCTTGCACATCTGTATCAGTACACAGACTTTAATATAGACTATGCAATTACACGATTACATATGATATTTATGTGATTATATATTAAAAATTTATGGAATTATGGATGTAACTATCAATAGAAAGACTGTTAGTGTTACAAGGTTTAATGCCAAACTTCAGAGTACTTTGATAGATGAAAATCATTTTGATACATGAAGCTTGGTTTTGCGTTTTTAATTTTTTGAATGCTAGCATTGCTCCTTCCTTTCCTCCAGCATGACTGCATTGAAGTATTTGACTTAAATAACATACACTAAACAGTTTAATGGCTTGTAATTCCACATATCGGGTTTACATTTTACAGTAAAAAAGATTGTGCCCTGTGTAATAGATGCTGCTTCACATTTGGGAAACGTTATGTGAGGACCCTGACTTTTATTAGATTAATTTAATATAGGCACTAAGTTACTAGACTAAATTAATAAAGATCTTCTTAAAAAAAGAAAAAAAATGAGGTGGGGGGAGAGAGAGAGCGAACAGAATGAACCCACAAATTAAATAAAATTTTCTGGAGCTTGTTATTTTGGAAGTCTTTATTTAATTTTCCAACCTCTATTCAGTTTGAAAAAACAGTCAATAATTGGTAAGGAAACAGGAAAAAAAAACCTTGATGTTATTTACTTCAGGGGATTATTTTTAAAACTGTTATATGATAGAACAGGAATACCACAAATAAATAGAAGGGCAAGGAAGCAAAGGAAGCACTATTAAAAAAACAAAACAACGGGCCATTCACTTAAGTTTCCAGAGTGGATTCAATGATCCTTGTGGGTCTCTTCCAACTCAGAATATCCTATGATTCTGAAGTATTTTTTACATTTCCTGTATTACTTATAAAACTATCACCTCCACTGAGGAAATCACATTCAGTCCTGCATAATATCTATCTTTTGTCATTTTTTGAATAAGTGTGCACTTGCCTTGGACAGCAAGAATATGCATAAAGAGAGAGAAGTCCACTTCTCTCATCTGAGACAGAGAACTACCCCTCTAAATATCACTTCCATGGCAGAATACAAAGTCTTTCAAATCATGACAACTCATGACACAAAGACTACTGCATCCAGGTGTCTTTCATAACCCTGCCAGCCTGGAGTTCAGCTTCACCCTCCATCAGGCTGCCCTTCCTGAGAGGCACCCTCACACCAGGGCTGTCTCAGTGGAACTATTCAGTAGACCCAATGCCCGTAGGATTGCAGCACCCGCTGCATGTCACTAACATCATCCCCACATAATGCCCAGAGCAGGGCGCTCCACTCAGTTCTGCATGAAATTACTGCCTTTTGGGCAATCTGTGCTCTTATGGAAAGATCATTCCCAGCTTAGCCCTGGGACACCAAGAGCACAGGTTGTGCCTCCTCCCAGGGAGCAGTGCCTGCTGAACACCCTTGAAATCCAGAGTGTCACAACTCAGCTTATTTCTTGATCAAAGAGCTTCTTTAGCTGCTGCCATGAGTAGAGGTTTGCTTTGCCATCTTAAAATCACAGCTGTTCCTCTTGCTTTGGACATCAGCTGTCTCTCCTTGAGTCCCAGGGTCCCTAGCAAAATGTGCTACTTCTCTGCCATCCCAGCGTGGCACCAGGACTCGTCTCTAATTTAGGGCCTCCCAGAGAGCCAACATAAGCAGATACAGCTAGTGAGGACCTGCAATGGGCTTCCAGCTCAGCCTTACAGACTGAGAACTGGGGCTTTAGTGCAGTTGCCTCAGTTGCTAAGAAACATGAATGCAAGTGTACTCAACAGGTGGTGCTTTTCTCCACTGCACCTGCTCCTGAACAGCCATAAACAATGCCGGGATCATCTCACCACAAATTTTGGACCCGGTGACCGTACTGCCATCTCACCACCTATAAAGGGCTGCACATGAGTTAAAAGGACCAGAGCTTTACACAAACATTTGCTGTCCAGCCTTTTTTGTCACCCTTCTGCCAGCCCATTGCCACCAACACAATCTGCCTCATGACATGTTAAGCAAGAACAGAGTATCTGGGCAGACAGCCTTTGGTCCCTACCTCCCTGAAGCCTTTCTTGAATTTTAAATGATATTCCCCAATGGAGAAGAGAAGAGGTAGAAAACATTTTCCCTCTTTGGGGAAAGCCCTGCATCTGTTTCTAAAAAGATGCCAATGCCTCAAAACTCCTTCAAATTCACCCAGCTTCAATGCTTGCCTATAAGCTTCACATGGAAAGTCAGTCTACTGAGCAGAAGAAACAGCACAATAACATGGCATTACAGCTGAATACATAAAACACTTTTTAAAGGTTATAAAAGAGCATTGCTAACAGGACATTGTAGAGGATAATAAGCTTAGAATTAAGCCTACAGATATTGTCTGGCCTTGTATGAATCTGAATATCCTGCCCACTCACACCAACAGCTACAGAGAGCACAGAAAGTCTGGCTCAGACTGCAAACATAGAGTAGCCAACTATCTTTGTGTTGAGTCAACTACAAGTAGATTTGAAAATTCATGGGTCTCAAGTCCAAAGAAAAATAAGGGCATACAGCATGCTGTGCTGCACAAACAAACCCCTAAACTAATGCAGTTTCATATTCTGGCCTATGTAGTTTAACAGCTTAATCTCTTTAGTCTAAGATTTGTGTCTTGGGGTTTTCCTTACACTGTATAAAGACTAGCAGAATGTTTTTTTCACTAAATTACTACTTTTGGTTTGCCTTCTGTCTTTTCTTTCCTCCCACCAGACATTCAGTTCTTGACTTCCATGAGAAAAAAAACAACACGAACAACTGAAAAACTAGTAGGACAACATCTAACTATCAGGACAGAAAAGTAAGTATTGCTGAGGAAATAGAGGGATTGAGGACTTTACTGATAATCTCAAATGACTGCTTCCACTAATTCAATATGAATGCAGTAAGTGAAGACACAGCTGCTGTAATTTTTGCCATTCAACTTTGAAGCCCTCTGCTCTTTGTAGCTGCCTTACTGTAAGAGTGTAGCCAGATCCATACAGGATCAAAAAATATCCACAAGCTTGATCCCAGTATCTCTAATGACGTTCAGTTAAGAACTAATTCCACCACAAAGCAGTTAACAAGGGAGGTAGTAACATTTGTATTTTAGCATTTTTATATTAAAAATTTTTATGGAAGCAGAAGTATCCATGAAAATCTGCATGCACATGTATATTTAAGAACCGGCAACAGACCTAAGACTGTTTGTTGATACTCAGGCTCAGGTCTCACTCATAGCACAAACAGGTAGAAGAAGGTAAGGGACTAAACCTCACCCTTGCCTTACAAATTCATCGACTAGAGAGAGACAGAATAGTATCTTTAAGGTTGTAATATTTCTTTTCAAAATATATTTTAATAACCCTAGTTCTTAATTTGCGCAGCATTGCAAATTCAGATGAATTTCATTAAATTAAATAAGAAATTTTCCTTTACTGACACTTATTTCAGTTGATAATCTGATCTCGAGTTCCCCGTCTTTCTCTTTTATTCCCAGGAAGAGAAAAAAATTCTGCATTTCTGACAAGTCTAAATAAAGCTTTGCTGGTTACTGAACTATGCTACATTTCCTATCAACAGAAAACAAAAGTGGAAAAAAAAAAAGACTAGTTCACCACTAGAGGAGATGACTCAGAGCAAGCAGGAACTGTTACCAGACTCAGAAAAAACAGTTTTCCCTTGTACCGTTGATGAGCCCACATTAATGCTGAGATGAACCTAGATTTGTTTTCTTAGCCCACATCTTCCTAGAACTGAACCTATTTTCTTACAAAGCCACCAGATCCTTTTTGGATCCTGTTAGCATTTTAACTTCACGTTAGTCATTTTGTGAAGAAGAGACCAAAAAATAGACAGACAGAAATAACTATTTTTTTAATTTAAATGATAAATTTCTGTGCACATGGTAAAGACTGGAAAGAGTTATTCACATTTTGGATCTGGAAGTTTGCAGCACACACACATCATGCTCAGAAGCATTTCCAGTTCCCCACTTCTTTAGTAGCAGCTAAGATTGTCATGTAATCACCACATACAGAAATTGTGGAGCTGCTATGAAGAAAAGTAACTCTATCCCAGCCAAAACCAGTGTGAGTGTTTAATGGACAGACTCTCCAAGCCTCAAGCACTGGTGGCACTGGGAACACCCTTGTGAGATGGTGTAGAGCTCTAGTACCTCCTCTCACCACTTCTTTCTCTTTCCTAAACTCTATCTCATGTTCAAATCAAAGAGATAAAAAACGCTGCAGGGTGATAGTTAAAGAGAAAAGGGAGGAAAGACTGTCATTTCTAATCATCTCCCAAAGCCCCAGGTGTCTTAGGCCCACGTATGCACAGCTTCTACGTGTGAAAGCAGAAAAGGAATCTAGAGGCCCATTCCCAGTTCTGGGGAATATAATTAAAGATACAGTGGGATGATGCCTTATTCAGAACATGGCACCAACACTGGAAAATCCCTGGAATCTACCAGAGATACCATTTCACCATAAGGCACAACCTATACTGCTGCCAGCATTCTCCTCTGTACCACAAATACAGAGTATCTGACTAGGGATTTCAACTAACAGTATCGTGTTAAAGGATAAAACAAGATATAAGTAACTACTTCACAAAGTCTTAGGTAGGAAGATGCAGACACTGCATACATCTTCTCAAAGAAGAGGCTGAACAGCCCTCATATAATCCAGATATATTCTCTTGTCCTTACTGGCAGAGGGAACCAGAGCAGACCCCAGGACTGAGGGAGCATTACTAGCCCAACACACCAAGGCAGCTTTGGGAAGTTTATCATTTTCACAATCTGATTGATTTCAAAGGTCACCCTGGAGGAAAAGCCTCAATCTGGTTCCTGCCGACACAACTGTTTCCCACAGCCAGGATCTATTCTCTGCTCTTGGCACTCACTCAGGTGGTGGGATGTGGGCTGCACTGTGGGTATCTGCATCTTAATGAAAGTCTATTTTACTCCCCCAAAGCCTATTGTTCATTTGGAGGCATGGAGTGTTACTGGTTGTTTCATATTGGAGGTCTTAAGACAGGCACGCACACCAAAGAAATAAAGACTTTCTGAGTAAGAAAAAACTTTGGAACTAAAGAATTATCCTAAAAATCTGAGCTGCCTGAAATACTATAGTAATTGAGACTTAAAATTATTTGTAATTCCTTCTAATCAGCAAAAAAAATACCCTCCTTTCTTCATTTGACATCTGAGTTCATGGTGGATAAAAATCCAATCAGGGGAGCCTATCAGCACTAAAACAACTCTCATTTTCCCCAGGTGATGACCCTAGTTTACAGTTTATCACAGATTAACTCATTTGAAAAGCTCATGCAGTAAGGGTCCCAAACAGTGTGACCAGTCATCACTGTAGTGTAGATGGAAAAGATCACAGACACACCATTAAAATTGCAATCTAGGAGAATAAAATTAAATATTAAACAAAATTGATAAATTAGAGATGAATCTATAGGATTTTTTGAGAAATGGCTTAGTCTAGGTAAACTGCTCTAGACTAAACGTGTTGCACCGATGAAATTCAAGAGGTTGTCCAGTCAAGCCATACTAAAAATTAAGGTCTACCCAATTTTCATAACCAGGAACAGTGACCTCTTTGTTACCTCCTTTACCTACTTCTCAGGGGAAATGTTTTTCATCACATGTTCAAAGAACTAAACTGAAGATACAGAGGCCCCTCATCTGGAGATGTCTAGAAAAATTTAGAAAAAGTAAGGTCATTTAGAAAAAGGTCAGAGTTTGAAACTGAAATACTCTGTGTTAAGCCTAAGCTAACAAGCTCTTTACAAATGAAATGGGGGCATTTAGGGACTTAAGCCAGCTTTTAACCAGGTATGTAGTGTACAAAAAGCTTCATATTCCATTAACTGTGGTGAGTACCTCCATATGCCCTATATAAACAAAAGAAATGTCATAGCCAAAGCATCTTTTGAGTAATTTTCATCTTGAAAGAAAATATTAGCCAATGTAACTAAGTATCACAACCAAAACTTTTGAGCAATCTTGGCAGAATTGCAAAAGTATGCTATTATTATGGCTGAGGAGTTTTCTGCCAGTAGAAGAAAGGGAATTTGCAGTGCTGTGTCTCACAAAAGACAGGAAGGCTTGACAGGTTGATGGGCAAGAACGATGCACACTCTCCCTCAGCCTTAGCGAGACAGCAGAACTCTCCACCAGCAACTGCCCCTGGCCAGAAAATGGTCTCAACCTTGTTAACAGCCTTTTAGGCCCTTTTTGTGTACAAAAAAAAACATTTCAATTTTGAGCTTGCAGATCAATGAATAGGTTTTCTTTCCTGCTAAAACAGACCTCAGATTTGTCATAGTGAATAAGATGAAACAACCCTGTCTGAGAATCCCTCATGGCAAGCAGCTCTGCTGGTCAGTGCCGGCTCACCCATCCACCCAGGGCCACATCACTGTCACCTTCCTCCTCCCGCCCACGCCTCGCTGCTCCCATCTCTGAATGACAGCCAGCACCTCCCAGCTCTACAGGAATAAATCTCCAGACCACAAACCCCTAGTATCCCTTCCTCCTACCCCCAAGGCAATGAGTTACACTCTGTTTGGCTTGAGTCATGACTTTCTTCCCATCTTCTTCCCATGCATTTAACTCAAATTTATAAACAGAGGAAGAGAGCACTAGAGGTGCCATAAGAGGGATGACCATGCTCCACAAGAGCCATGCCCAAGGGTGCTTGCTCAGCCCATACAGAGCAGGGCAGCACAGAAAACACCAAGGTGCTGTTCCCAGGGCAGGCAAAGCTGCAGTGGTAGATGAGGAAGGAGCACGGCAGGCAGGCATGGTGATGGCTGCCAGTCAATTCGCACCTCGGCATTAGCCCTGTTCACTGTGCACATATGGCTGCACAGCCAACTGGCCAGCTGCACACACCCCTCCCTCACTGCAGCCAAGGAGAGGAAAACATTGCATTTTTCCACTAAAATGACCCACTTTACTGACACAACAACTCATTTTCGATTTATTCTCTTTGGATCTGCTGTCATGGATGCATGATTAGATATTCAATGGAATAAGTATTTCTAAATAGCAGGTGTGATATCTTTTAGGTGAATGCAAATATTATGTGCATAGCCACAGTAAAGGGAGAGAACACAGCAGTCAGTTTAAATCCTGCTTCCTTTACTGACTTTCACAGTAAAAGTAGTAAAGTATTTGTAGGGAGCTGATACAATGTAACACAAAATGAATTAACATTAAAAGGAAAAAAAAAAACCAACTTACTTCAGGGACTAACACTTTTCCCCCTTCCTGCACATAAAGATATGTGTAGCTGTGTTAACTCTGGACACTATACATTTGATATGTATGTATGTAAAATTAGACACAAGTACACAGTTTGTTGTTATAACTCAGAAAGAAAGTACATAAAAAGTTAAAAAAAAAAAAAACTGAAAAGCAAACAAGTTTTTTTCAGCTATTTCTCCTAGAAATGCCAGAAAATTCTTTGTATTTCATCTTGGGGTATGGACATTAGTAGCCATTCTCTGACAATATTTATATGAGAAGCTTTCAAGCTATACAAAGTTGGTAAAGTCATATTCCTATTGCCCAAAAGTATGTTCAATCATTTTTTTTGCCAAACCACCACCAAAAGATGACATTATTTCAGAATATTCCCCGTAATGCAGAGCAGCAGATTGTGGAAGTAACAGATATCTTGCTTTGGTGGATAAAAATCAGGGGAGGAAAAGAGAGAGAATCAGTTCATAAAACCACAACTTGCGTAACTGGTTGTGCTTAAATGAAAAACAAATCAACTGATCATTTTCTGGCAGATGAAGCATTACATTCAAACAGAATTTAAGAATTTTATTCTTTAATTATTTAGCCATATTCTTACTCTCTCTCACGCTATTCCCTTTTTATTTAAAAACTTGTTTTTAAAGCAGGTAAATTTTAAAGGTGGAACTCTGTCTCAAACTACAAAAAGTTTGATAAAGAAAACATCAAAACCAAATCATCTCGAAACAACGTATTTTTAAAACTTATGTCCATGCCTCCTCTGCTGTTTAACTTTCTCTCTTGGCACAAATATTCTAAGAATTTTATAAGACTACTAATATGTTTAATCCCCCAGTCCCAGCCCTCCAGAGACAGCTTTTAGGTGGATTTGTTAGTAAATTGTTAATACTTTGTTAATAAGCAGTGGCACAGCCTTGGCGGGGGAGTTTCCCAGGTGAGAGCTGAGCCCTCAAGGATCCAAGTTCATCACTCGCCACATTGCTAATGAGACAAGTGCAGCCCAACACGAGGTTAATTGTCAGAAGCAATAATCTAAATTAAACTGGCCAACATTCAAGTAAAAGGTACCATTTAAAATATCCTTTTCCAATGAAAGCAATCTCAAGAGTTTATTTGCCTACTCAATATAGAATTCCAGTTTTTAAAAAAAACCTTCTTCCTCCCCTCTAAGGAACCAAAGTAATTATTTTTAATACAGTGACATATGTTAGACAAAAGTATTAAGGAGGGGGCTTCATTCCACTCCAAGTCTCAATGGAATTTTCCCTTATGTGATCACACATCTGAGCTCAGATTTTACCCTAACCAATGAAGATTTTTTCTTAAACAATTGCTATTAGCTGATGAGAAATCTTCTTACAAATAATCCCGAAACACGGAAAATCTAGTGTGATGTTCCCAGCACTGAGAAATATAATTAAAACAACATGGGGAATTAAAAAAAAAAAAGTGAGAGTTCACAAAAACATTTGAGAAACAGCTCAAGTCAACTCCAAGCTCACTTGGTTTTGGCTAGGACTCCGGGCTCACAACAGCTTCAGCCTGCCAAAACAAATATAGCCACCCGTTTGTTCCCAATGCTTTCACCCAGGGAGGAACCTGCTCCTTCGCTTTCCCCTGCTACGATAATGACATGTCTGCTAGGATTTAACTGGGGCTCATATCCCTGCCCGTCTTTGAAACCAGTATTATTCTGTTAATTGTGAGAAGAAAAGGACTTAAATGCCACCTTGGACTGACATAATAACCAATACCTTCCAGATAATTATTATATGCTGTAATTAAAATAATGCACATCATTCAGGCAAAAAGTTTTAAAATACCTTGGGAGGAAGTAGTTGGGGATATAATTCCACACAGGGAATCTGTTTAATTGCAGTTGTAACCACAGAGGAAAAATATAGCATGTAAGATAAATATTATTCATTTACAATGCAGAGTTAGTATAAAAAAGCATCTAATGAACATGGTTGTAGCTCCAACGTTTTATGCATATGTTTACCCATAAGGAATGACTGCAATGCGTATGAAAAAGTAGTTTTCAATTAATCTTTTTTTAATTTTTAAAATTATTTAGTTCTTTGTCATTTTTAAGAAAAGCTGGTAAGTGGATACAAAACTCCTTTTCAAAGCACACAGTCATCTATACTTAATCTCTGCACTAGTGACCATCAGAATATCCAGGTTTTCAGAACTCGTAAATTTTAGCCTTGAACATGAGATCATTTTAAGGAAGGTAACGCAGTGAAAAACCTCTCAATTGAATAACAAGAAATGCAACAAGAAAGAAAAATGCCTCACAAAATACTAGGAAAGACAGTGGATTCAAGCAAGTAATATTAGAAAAAAAATTGGCTCAGCTTTTAATGATATTGCACAAGTGTCTTTCTTTTTCTAACACAAAGTTGAACTCTTGAATCACTACAGATGCCTTAGTCTAAGAGGTAGCTGGCAAACACGATGGCATGAAAAGCATCTTGCATTAGACACAGCCAGTTCCAGATTAAGATGCTGACATGAACTAGTTAGAAACATTTTTACATTTCCCTTTTTTTAAATTCCCATTTGGGAATCTGCTGGTCCCTCTTCCAAACTTATAAACTTCAATCCACAACACAGAAGCTTTGTCACATTCCATTCCTTGGATGCATTGGCCAGTCTACTGCCTACTCAGGAACCCAAGGGGACCAAGGCGCTCCAAGGGGAACGTACAAAGCGACACTCTCAGTGTTCTAAAATGAACTCTGGAAGTTTGACAGAAGCACGTATTTACCTCTGTTAACCAGCAGAACCACCTGCAGCAAGCTGTGCTAATAGTACAGCTAAAGATGACTTTTTGAAGACAGATAGGCAGGAGCAAAACTAAGATGATTCTAGAGTTCCTGAACTTTGATGTAGGTACTAATCCTAGGCTACTGCCAGTGCTCTTCCTGCACGATTCTTAAGTGCATACAAAAGCAAACAGCAGATGGTCAGCTCATAAGACTGGCAATATTGGCATAACCAACGCAGAGGCACTGGTCTGTGCCCGCATTCAGCCAAGCAGAGGCTGATTGATCAACTGAGATCAACAGAGTGAAGACCAGAGATGCTTGGAGAACACCTACAGAAAGGACTTCACTCACCAGGGCACCCTGAGTAAGGTTCTTCATGGTCCAAGGTAACGCATTTACAAAAAACATTGCTCATTTATTTTTCTATATAGTGGTTTGTTTTCTTTCTCCTTTTAAATCTGAATCTCCTATGTCAGATGTGGGAAACAAGCATTTTAATCTTCATTTCTCCCCAAATGTTATCAAAGGACAATAACACAGTCCTACTTAAAAATGTAAGGAAATACTTTAGTGAATAACTGTTATAGATGTAAGGAGACCAAACTGTTTTATTTTCAGCATTTCAAGCAAAAAAAAAAGTCCAAGCAGCTTTTCTAGTTGCACTAAAAAGACACTAGGCAGCATCCATTTCATCAGTTCTGATTCTGACGCTTATTCTTCATTGTTTCATTGCTGATTTGAAGAAGGGCACAACTGCAGTTAGGTCAGACCTGTTAAGTACTCAGGACACGGGGGACTGAATAAGACAAGCAGCAAAAAAAAGCCTTGTTTTTTTTCCTTTTTCTCTCAAATGAAATAATGTACCATAGAAGTCTCCTTCTTGCCTGACACTTTGCACCTCCAGTAGCCGAGGTGCAAAAGGCACATTAGACACTGTAGGACTTCTATCTGGAAGAAACACATTTCCTGTCCAAATCCAAACACAATGATCCCAACCCGGCAAACTATCCAGCAACTGTGTAGGCCAGATTGGTGAGGTTATAGTTAGCTATTTCTGTCAGTTTAAAGACCAAACTGCAAATGCTTATTCAGTCTTCTTATAGATTTAACAACTCAAGCACGCTGGATGATGACCACCTCTGCAAGGCTAAGCTGCTATTTATCGTTAGTTAGAATTAAATAAAAGCACAAAGACAGATTTTGAAAACCTAGAGCACATTCAAAAAAGTACACTCTGCTCCAAGACCTAACACAGTAATAGACTCTCACAGGAATAGCTATTTCACTGGCAAGATAGTGCAATAATGCAATTACTGCCATTTAATTAATTTATATTCTCAAAATCTGTCTTCTTACAATTTCTGAGTATTTCACTTTAACATCAAGACAGGATTTTCTGCCCTGGTTTGCCATAGCAACCCTTGCAACAAATGGCAGTTGTCTATAAAAAGGGGGGACTCTTTGAGTATGCATGCACGGTTTAGTATGGTTTGTTTTAAAGCAGGTCAGAGCACAATGGACCTTTTCTACCGTGTGGGATTGAACACCAACAAATCTCACTTCAAGGGCTGCCACGCTCCTTTGCAAAATGAAATGACACTGCTGCTAAGTCTGGATGTAATTACAGATATGAAAGGATGGCTATGAAAGTTGCTTGTATCTTCCTCTCCCTCCTCTACTCTAGATGTATTTGCCATACAGCTGTTAACATCCTGAAAAAGTAACATGCAGCAGACTTAACATTTCCTTTCATTTTAAGTATTAGTATACAGTGGTGGCTATTAAAGCACATTTACCACTAAAGAATGAGACCTTTGTCTGTCTATTGCAAGCAGAGCTCTGCCCTGCCTGCCTGTGCAGCCCAGGGCAAAAGCTATACTGGGAAGCCTTGACCTCTGGCCCAACAAGGACACTTAGTAGGGCTAAGAGTAATCCCAACTTCTCCTTGCTCATTCAGCTTCTTGAGCTGTTTGAAGTAATCATTACCAACACCGCTACATTTTGTGGTCATATTATAAAATGAATCATTGTTTAACAGTCCAAGATTGCTAAACTTGTTTTATGTGTGGTTTAGAATAGAGTCACTGGTTGCTCAGACCCCTCAGAGCTGTACTCCCCCCAGTCCAGTCGCAGCAGAGAAAGGACTCGTCTTTGGTGCTTCTCCAGACACAGGATGGTGTAACTGAGCAGCATTTGGCCTCTAGTGTTCCTTCTCACCAGTTCCCCACAAGATAGCCAAGATTTTTTTCAGCCACTTCCATATGAAGAGCTTTTACCTCTAAGAATCTCTTTTCTACAGTTTTAACACAACAACTTCTGGGAATTAAAATATCTACCACTCTTTTTGAGGTACTCTGATTATACCCTCTGAAACATTACTTCTCAGTACATGTCCCTACAGGCACAATTTCTGTTTTAAGAGAGCCTGTGGAATATTTGATGTTGGGATTTGGTAGGAGTGAATGAAAGCTCCATTATTCACCCTGGTGGTACAGCAGTGGTTGCTCTGAAGTTTTACAATGCAGCGTATTGCTGTAATGACATCATATGACATCATACATCTCCCACAATTTCTAAAGCTTCTGATGAATGTTTCTCCATAAGCATCTTGTTAATAAATTTTCTTTAAAAGAGTTAATAAAAATCTTTTGCATTTGTATATTATTTAGAAGTCTACAGACAAGTACTAACCACCTTGGGCTTTAAAACTAAAACTCTTTTACCTTAAGCTTCATAGAAAAGAAGGTACCATCTTGATTTATAGATGCAGTCATACAGGGTACCCTGCTTTCCACCCTACATGAAAACCTCACAAAATATATGAATCTTAATTTGAATTAATATTTCTGAAAAGTTCTCTGAAAACAAAAAGTTACTGTATTTCTCCTTATTACAACCAAGTGTTCATGTTTCAACCAAAAATAGTCCAAATTAACAACTATTTTCCCCTTCTTTTAAAACCTTCCTACACACACATACGTATTAGTCAAGTTAAAGACTAACTTCTCAGTCCTTGCCAAAACAGTGGATATTTGCTATCCCCACCTTCAATCAAACACAGACATATACACACGCACACAACTAAAGCAACACCTTACCTTACTTTAAGGCTCTTAACCCCAGGCTTCATGTGTCTCCCTACCCTCTGCAGCTTTTTCCTTCCTCCAATCTTAAGGAAAGTACTTGAAACCAAGTCAAATCTCACATATATTAAGACATACATGGCTCCTTACTTTCAGTCTTACAGTTCCCACACTTCTGACCTCTGAGGACATAGGTTGTTTTTCTCCATGACTCTGAAGTGGTAAGAGGATTCCTACAGGCAATCCCTATTTTGTTATCCCAGTCTTAGTCACTGTGTCTCAGATATTCACATAAGCAAGCAAGAACCCAAACCCAAACTTTGGTGATATATTAGAAATAACAATCAAATTACTCTGAACATAATTAAACAGAAAGTATCCTGCAAAAGGATGGCTTTCATATAAGGAAAAATGTTCTGTAGTAAAATGGCTTTGGCCTGTTATCTCCTGTAGCTAAATAACCCACTCAAGAATAGCTGTATTGAGTTTGGTTTTCCATATTAGGACACAGATGAAAAATTACATGGATGGAACACTCCAAACAAGCTCTTTGCAAACAATCGAGTACAGGATCAGTAACCACATACTAATACACATAAAATTATGTCAACCTGGGTTGCCTATGATCCCAACCCACCTCACAACACATTATTTACTTCTTCACATAAAACAAGTTTGAAATACAACTGGAAACAAAAATAATGTTTCAACCTCTGCCCTCAATTGCATCAATTGAAATCAAAAACTCCACTGACTTCAGAAGCATTTGACTTTATTTACAGTTCTGTAACTGAAAACATGGCTTAATTTTCTGGTAAAGAATCCCTTATTGAAGCTACAGCATCAATACCTATGAAGACTAATAGCAATGTGTGAGCTGATTTTGGACCCTACATCACAGCACTGGATGCCCATTTAATTTTTCTATTTCACTTAGTCTTCACACCAAGTCAAAACTTTCTAGTTTCATTTTCAGCCTTATTACAATAGTAGCAGAACCCTGATTTTAGTTTCATTGCAAGGAATATTTTTCTCTGAGATATGCACCTCATGCTTATGTTTTAAGACGTCAGGACATTATGTTTTGAAGAGGTCAGGACATTATGTCTACTACTACCAGCTTTTTCACTCCTGTTCTTAATCTTCCTACTAAGCATGCAAAGTTCCAAATGACATTGTCATCCTGGACTCCTCTTGGCTGAAAAAGTCATGTTTGTGATGAGCAGTTCTTGCTTTGGCATCTCTGGTTCTTTCCCATTTCTCTTCACAGGACATCTGCTGGAAAGCACTGCTTTTCCATAACCTTCACTAAACTCCATCAGCTCCCTTAAGTCACTTCTAGCCCCAGTTTCTGTCAGTCCCTGTGCTGTTCTGCCAGAACATCTGTAAGATGCTACATGGTATGTAGAGTTTTAGGGAAATATCTAATCTGCTATTTTTGAAAGTTCAAATTGCTTTGCTGCCAACAGTTAGGAATATGATAACAAGGTATTACTTACTACTGAAATTCTCTTTTTTTCTGGGAAGAATTAGAAAACGTATGAACTGTCCTACAATATTCAGTGGTTTGCTGAGCATAACTATGGTCCAGCCACATGCCATAGTGTATATATAGCCTTACAACTTTATAACATACTGAGGTTTCTGCTTAATTTAAATCTGCTACTGAATTCTAATATCCATTTCTCTCATTTCCCCATCTCCACACATCCCCCAACAGCACTCGGTGCCAAAGGCTGAGAAATAACAAAAGGGCCACAGGAGGCCTCAGGCATGTTTGAAACCAACTGAGCCCCATGCAGGATCACACTGTCACATGCCTGCACGCCCGCAAAGTAATGTGCTTCAGAGAGCAAGACTGCATCCCAAAGTTACCAACCAGCTTCTTTTTGTTCCCAGCAAATTAAAATGCTTGGATTATTTTCTATTCCATGTTCTCATGCCAAAGACAGGATCATGCTAACAAGCTTCTGATGGAATCCTCTAAGAATTTTTTTTTTATCTTTACAAATTAAATTTTTACAGGGAAGATGAAGCTCCCCTCATCAAGAGCCCCAGAAGTATGGGAAACAAAATGTCAGGAATTAACAATGCCAAATATTACACTCCCACACGGGGTTAATTTTTTTTTTCCAAATAGCACACAGAAATCTGTCCCACCCATCAGATGAGCTACTATACTTCTATTAGCGTTCTGGCACCTCCTTCTGTACAAACATAGCCCTTTTGCTCTAAAACATGTTATATAAAAGACTTAATCCATCAAGCACAGAAGTGAGGGATTTTTTTTTTGCTTCCAGACTTGATCTGATCACTCCTGGTATAAAAAAGCATCTTCTTCCCCCCAAATACTACATCACACAACTAGCTGGATGTAAAAAGACATTCAGTAGGTGTATGAGATAGGGGAAACCAGGACCAGCCTCCCTTTATATAGAGAAATTCCTACGACACAAGGCCTGAATCAATGGGCCCATGCTCCACGACAAAATTAGAACATATTCCATCTTTCTCCCTGTTAAGTGACAAACTGCACCTCCCAACTGTTCAGGGAAAATAACTGCTGGTTTTGTAGAAGATAAATGCTATGCCACTATAAGAAGTTATTTTGTCATAAACCAATTAGGTTTTGTATCTAAAAATACATGGACAAGGGGCTGCCTATCTACTACAGGACACACGTGTCACAGCGACATTGTTGCAAATGCACATTTAGATACACATCTTGCCATACTGCACATACAAGGGTTTTAACAGTCCTAAATACAGTTCAACTAACAGCAGCTTGCATCCATACCCAGTTCCTGGATATGTGACCAGATAAAATCTAGAGAAAATGCTAAGCATTCAAAGGAAAACAAAGTACACACTGTCTATTAATTGCACTGGAGTTAACACTGCCATCATGTAATCCTTGGTGAAAACATGACTTTTTTAATGTATTTTTTAATTTCTTGTGAGCTATTAAAAGACATTCTATTTAAACAGCATTGCACAATTTCCAGACAACTGAATCTGTGAAAAAAGCCTTATGGCTTTGTGTCAGGTCTTGCCATATTATTATGGTACAAAGGTTACATAAATTTATCTCCTTCTAATTCTGGATTTTTTTAAAATATGAAGACACTGAAAGCTTTTTTTTTTCCCCATCTGCAGCTAAGATTTCTCCATCTCCTTCACATTTACATGCAAAATGTGAATTTGTGCACAAGAGACCCAGATAAAAAAAGATAAGGATTCAGAAGAAGCCTTGAAGATGTATGATGGTAATTTTGTTCTGTAACAGCCCCTCCTTCCACAAAATTGACGATGCAACCTTGGGGCATCACAGTGCCACGCCAGTGCTACAGCTGTACCTGCAACTGCATCCCAGCTTTGGTCAGCAAGGAGAAGAGTGGGACATGGATTTGCTGGACCTCAGTGAAATGGTGCTGGTGCTTACTACACTACCAAAAATCACACTGCTGTCCCTCACAAAGTCATGACATTGCTATTACACACCGTGTAGAAAAACTCTCTCTTGTTTTTTGCTTTCTCTCTCCCTGCTTTCCTGTACTGATACGCACTCAAAACTGTGAAGCATATGAAGTTCTTGCAAAATAAAGTTTTAATACAGAGCTACAGAAAGTTAAGGGAAAAAAAAAAAATCTCATTTTTGTATGATTACAAAATGTTCCTTAACCTTGTTATTGAAATCACTTTGGATTATAAGGCATAATTTTTTTTAAAAGGGTAATCCACATTTCACCATAAATGCTGAATTTTTTGTCTCATACCACTCAAACGAGACCACGGAAGCTCTCTAGCTAAAATTATTACATTTCTTTCCTACTCACCTTTATGAAGAGCCATACTACCCTTTTGGCCCCCTTCTAGAAAAATTCACAAATCCATCCATACATTGGGATTTAGACAATTTGGCATTGATTTTTTAGTATCTAGGAATAACAATCAGCTTAACAGAAGCAGCTTTGTATTAGTAAACTTCATAATAAAAGTACTTCTGGATAAATAAATAAAAGAACATCTCTAATTTTTCAAACTAATCCTTGTGATAAATTTATTAATTCAACCCTCCAAAGGTCAGTATAATATTAACTTGTTCCTGGCACTAAATAACGTGTTAGGGTTTAATCTAAGCTGGTTAAACAGACGTTCAGCAACATTCAAGCCTTGGCACCAACACTGACACAGTGTAGTACAAAATAGTAAATGTACTATAAAATATTTTAAACTTTCAATGCTAGAATACAATTCTATAAGAAAGACAAATCTTTAATAAATGCCAGCTCCCACTGAATTCTGTCATAAGGTTAATATTCAGTTCTCAGATTACTATGTCACTTGGTACTGTTCGACACCCCGTTGTTTCCAAAGGACAACCTCCCGTGTTTTCAAGGCAGGAAGGCAGAGCTGTCCAGGATTCCACCGCAAGTCCCCAGGAAGGAGGGACATGCTAATTATGCAGCAGAATGGCATCCCCCTCAGGTTGCGTGACACCAATGGAGCCAGGACAGGACCTACATCTCCCTTTGCATCAGGGAAATGCCCCACATCCAGTAAATCGTTCTATACATCATGCCCAAGAGAAACCAGACATGAAATCCTTCACCTGTGCGCTCCAGTCTACACTGCAGCACCTCTTACCTAGCTGGAAATCATTTTACATGCAGCAAGTCACCTTTCTGCTGAGCTAAAAACACTTTTGGAATCAACAGGTCTTTCCTCTGTGAACAAAAGAAAAGTTTTATGTTTGATCCAAGAAGCAGATCCCACTTCTATAAATGCACATAAAATGTATTTCCCTTGGAACAGATTTATCTCGTTCTGCATAGGATTTTATTTTATGGGTGGGCCTGGGTTTTGTTGATTTGGGTTTCTTCATGGCAATTAGTTGAAAAACACCATAAGATGCATTGCTAGAATGACTGCTCGACAAATAGCACTTTGCATCTTATTGTAAAATATTCATACACTCAGCCCAAACAAATGTTGTCTGTAATAAAAATACTGCCATATATCTTCATTTGTACTAGAACAAATCCATTTTATTTGTTCATTCTGTGTTTTAGTGTCATAGGTCTCTTAGAAAAGATAATTTATAATTCCTTATGCAATTAGATATGAAATTAAGTTGTCTTACTCTGCAGAAGAATTTATAATGAAGAGACCAGGTTCAACCAGTTCCACGGAAAATATTTTGATAGCATCAAAACAGAAAGCATAAAGATCTTTAGTGTTTTAACAAATTAACACATGCCTTTTGGGTAAATTACTGTACATGCTGTTAATCTTTTAATTAGGTTCTCAATTTCACATACACATTTATGGTAGGGAGGATTTTTAGAGATCAGAAAATGCAAATATATGGTGTTGCTCTGCTCTTTTAATAGATATATCAGAACAGTAAACAACCTCACCCCCTAAAAGAACCCTAAGTAGGTGTAGTCCTTTATTTGAAAGCGCCACAATAAAATATTAATAAATCTCTATTAAGATTACTAACAAAATACCACTCTTCATTTTATTATTCAAACAAATACAGCTTTCTGACTGAGAAAAGTAAGACGTCTTCTCCACGGTTATGCTACAGAAAAGGAAACTTTTATGTTTGTAATGCATGTAGCCTTTAGACGCATCACCAACACTTAAAAATATGTAATTGATCTTATCTATATACATGGATAGACGTTTGAAGCACATTCTACGGTAGCATTTCACGAAATGCCAATTTTCTCATGCTGACTGCCACATAATACTGCCTAAGCATCTCCTTCCAGGATCTTGAAAAAATACAGTATTATCTATAGCTCATTATTTAGATAAAATTTTTTTCCCAAGCATTTGGTCCATCCTCAGTTTCAACACAAGATAAACACGTTTTTCCCCCACAGAGTATTTCATAGATTCTATAGCTGGTACCGAAGAAAAACATATTCAGAAAGGCAGACAAATTGCCATCAGTTAACAATCCCTATGCCAAGGGACATTTTTAGCATGGTGTTGTCTCTGTAAAAGTAGGAATTATCTACTAGCTACGCCACATAATGATTTTTGTTAGAAAAAGGAAAAAGGCCAAAATGTGGCTAAGCAGTAAATATATTATAAAAACAAAGTATGAAAGCAATTTAGCTGCGAATCCTGACTGGCACATATATCCTCCTCCTAGCTTGTTTTAATTTAACTCTTTGTCGGTAACTTGGAAACAGCCAGGTGAAGACAAAGGTGCTATACATACAAAACAGTATGGGAAGTAAAACCAGAACAAAATACAGACCCCAGTTCCCAGGGCTATTGTGGCTTTATTGACATTTACTTCATTCTAGCAGAATTATTTTTCATTTGGAATAAGGTTGAAAGTAAAATTGCCCATAAATACACAGTGAAAAATGCCCCAACCTCATCTCATCCAACCTCATGCAATGCTTTTTTTTTAAATCACAGCTGTATAAATATATATTATTTTTAATTTTCTGGATAAATCAAAGGTGTTTACTGGCCAAAAGATAGACAGAGTATGAGCAATCCCCCACAAGCCCTACACCAGTAAAGGAAGAGACATGTAGCCTGAACAATCAGGTAGCTCAGTGGATGGGAGGAGGGTACACAAACCCACTTCTCTCAGACATAGTTTGAATTTGAACCTTCATCGGTACTCTCCGAGTGGGTTTACAGTGAGCAGGACAGTAGGTAAAAGGAGGTCACAAACAGCATTGTCTTTTGCTCATCCTTTCCCATTCCCTTCCATTAAATGTAGCCATTTAATCTGCTGCAGACCCCTGATGACAAACAATGCAGGAGAGCAGATTGCCCTTGTAAAATTCAACCGGTATGAAAGGACCCAAACATCAAATACAGTTGCTGATTGACAGCTTTATTTATATTCCAGTAAGGACCAGGAGGATTAAAGCCAGGTCCTTTCCACAATGTTCACGTACAGCGGTGAGAAACCGTCTGAACTGACCCTTTGCTGTCCTTGCCAGGAGGATCTCTCCTGAAGAGACAGAGGTCACTGAACAGAGGGTCAGTGTGCTGGCCTCTCTTTTGCCATTTTAAACCAGGAAACACTTTCTGTTTAGCCCCCTCAGATTTTCTACACCTACTTTGTTAGGTTTTCAGTTTAAAAACAAAACGGTTTTCATACTTAGCTTGTCTACATGGTTAAAGGGGACTGAGAAGTATTGCTGTACACCACAAGCTTCCCTGGAGCCAAGCACCTTTGCTCTCCACATGCTCAAACCAATTCCCCCAAATATGAGCAGCAAGATTCAGAACGGGCACTGATGATAAACGGGCTTCAGACAGAGCAGCCGGCAGAAAGAGCTCTGCTTTCTCTCCAGCTGCACAGCCATTCTAAGTGCTGCACAGGGAACCTACACCCAAGGCAAATCAGGGATTTTGAAAGGTGGGATTTACTTCTAAATAAGCAGAAGCCGATCTGAGGGATGTGCCCTACCTCTGTTAGGTTAAAGAAAGAAGTGGCTTGGGGTGGGCTCGGTTTTGTGTGCCTGTGGGGAAGGCAGATGGGGCAGGGCAATCTGCAGCTGGAACAAAAAAACAAACTCTTCATGCCACTGGGTTAAAATGCTGCTTCCCTTATCTAGAGGAGGGAATGGAGAAAAAAAATTCAGCAGATAAGAATGTTTTTTAAAATCTAAAAAGGAAAAGAGAAAAAACGTGGAAGGAATGAAAAAAAGAGCTACCCTAACATGTTAACCAGCACCAAGCTTTGCTCATCCTACTGACTGTTTAAATATTTAGCTTGTTAGCTAACAGGCTGTTAACTGCACCTCATTTTCCTTCTCTGGACAGGAGAAGACCTAGCCTAACCTAATTTATTTCCACTTTTAAATAGAGCACTGCTTCATTATCAGATGCATTAAGAAGAAAAAAAAAAGAGACAAAATTTTATTTTTAATTAAAACTAAAAAAGACCATTTCTCAGTTTTATTCAAAACCACCAGTGTTTCTCAGACTAGAAGAGGATGGGTTTAGCTGAGAGGTTGGGAAGGGAAACAGGAAAAATCTAGATTTATTATATACTGGTCTAAGTTTTTAACCAAGTACATACAGGCCTTTCAGAGTGAACTTGATTTTCACTTCACCCTAAACTACTGTAATGGTTGCTGTGACACAAAAAAGCCTATGGCTCCATTTCCCCAGCATTTCTTCACTGACTTATAACACTGGCAGAGTACAGGCAAATCTTTCCCTGAAGAGTACAAAGCTTCAATAAACCTCTGTCCTGCAGTGTTACCTTTTTGCACACAGCCTGCAACACAAAGTGAATGGAAAGCATTGAAGAACGTGGCCCTCACGCAACTAAAGCACTGATTCACTGTTACAGCCTGAGCAATATTGCTCAGAAACAAAGAAGGAGACGAGAACAAAAGGTTTAATGATTTCTTCCCAGAGCACAGTAGAGTTTGATCCATTGTCACCACGGAACAAACAAATGACACACACACACCACTGCAACAGGTTCACTGGAAGCCGCGGAGCTGTCACCAAAACATGATGTGCTCCAAAGCACTCAACACCGAAGTCCCTTTGCAGGTATGTGGGATCTCACAGAGAGAAGGATGAAAGGGTGTCTCACTGGAACAACCAAAGCCCATTGTGCCCACCCTGCTCCCTCCCTTCCCCCCTGCCCCCTCTCCTGCTTACGAGCCTGCTGTGCTCAGTCACAGACCGCAAATGAGACGGAAAGCAGCGTCAGAAGTGCTGAGCTGTTCAGGACTACCTTTACTTACCCTCCTTTAAGCTGTTCAAACACTAATAAATTACCCATTTACTTATACTACCCAGATGTTTGCCATCTAGAAAAATAAATTATTATTTGTAGAAGGTTTTGTTCCATCACAAGAATCCTGTAAATAATATATTGGGATCAGAATGTCAATACCACATGCTAACTTTTGTACACCAGTTTGGGGGGGGTGGCAGGGAAGAAAAGGAAAGACAGACACTTCCTGACACTTCTGACTAGTCAGAAGGAAAGAACTTTCAAAGAGAGCTTATCAAAAACTCAAGTGTTCACTGGAGATTATGCTGTTGGGATAATAAGGTTATTTAAAATAACAGCACAAATGCAGAATAAGGATGATAAGTAATCTGAGATTAATTCATTAATTCTGAGCTTTTGCTTCCACATATATAGTATACTTTTATATAAATATATATCTGCATGCATGTATATGCATAAAATGTGTGTATACTAAATTATAAATATATCATATATGTGTTTATATATATAAACCAAAGTAAAACTTAAAATATATTCCATTTATGTATCTATAAATATGACATTCTAACATTTCTTTATATGTCACACTTTCCACAAAAAATGCAACACTAATTTTAGCGAAGCCTACAAATACATGGAGCCTCAATCTCTGGTGCTTCTTTTATTTTTTACATAAGATTTCTTAAGAGTTCTGAGGAACTCTCAAAGAGAATTCTAGGGCTTTAATTGAAATGGCATGAGATGCTGAATCGTTAACAACAGTGTCTTTCAAGCCCTGTGTCCATTATGCAAAGAAATGCCTATCAAAACCCACAAAGAATGAAGAGGTTTTCAATATTCTCATTAAAATGTGACTTTGTCTCATAGTTTCAGCTAATTGAATTTCACTTACAGTTGTCATGAAGTTTCGTAGGGTAGACAAAACAGTGATTTGCTGATAAATGATGTATATAGGGAGAGAAATAAATATTTGAGAAGTTCTTAGCCCTCTTTTTTCAAACATCAGGGAGAAAGACAAAGAATACAACTCAAGCAATGAACAGTTCAAGAAGAGCAGCTTTTACAAGGAAAACTTTGATCTGGATGGCTGAGTATGACTGCAAGAAATCCAGTCTGCTTAGCAATCTCTGACAAGTTGTCATGGAATTACACAGCAGTTTACTGCAAGATGTCAGTACCAGCCGTACCCCTCACACATACTACTGTTAAATTATTTGATTTGGGCCTTTTATAATGCCACCTGCAAAACTGGAGAGAAGAAAAAAGAGTTTACCCATTATAAATATCCCCAGTAGAGGCAAGGGGGACAAAGGGGATTACTAAAGGTAAGGAGCTGTTAATTAGAGATGCTGTAAAACCGAACTGATGAAAAGAGGTGTGAAGAGGGTTGGGTGGGTTTCTTTCATTTGTTTTGGGGTGTTTTGTTTTAAATCTATTGGTTTAGCAGGGTGAGAATAGTCCGTGTCAAAAGAGTTTGAGCTCAGAGAAATACAGCGGCTTTCCATAGACTGACAACTCTGTTAGGTGAGACCAACACGCTGTTTCTATTAAAATGAAAAAGTAAAAAGTGGCAGTAAGGAGTGACAGTCAGGAAGTGACCCAATATTTAGCTGGTTGATCACTGTATCGTCTTCTTATTTAAGGTATTATATCACCAATGTCTCTCCTATTTATTAAACTATTCTCACTAGAAAATCTTTGATCACATGAATAGGGAGCTATGACTCAGACACGAGTGACAGTGGGCTGAGGGGTCAGAAGATCCCAGATTATAGTAGCCTTGTAATTTAGTGCACATTACTCACATAAGAAACCTGAACTCAGGTTTCCTCTCGTTTTTTCCCATATTGCTACCTTGCACTTGCATAGAAAATAGCATATCTGGTCTTCCCAGCTACAGCAAACTTGGCTGTATACATCAAGCACAGTTCAGCAGGGTTTTGCCACACTTTTACTGCACCTTTCTTGCTACAGAAATATAAAACCAGCTTGTGCGTGTGTGTTCAACACAGCCCCCAGCTGGTATGTTCCCCCTTTACCTGACATTCAGTTGGAAGCTATTGTGGTTCTGGAGACAGCACAGATGGGAATATTTCACAGGATCTTTCCCTACTAATCATCTGCTCAGGTCCTTCCAATTACCTCAGAGCCCTACCCTCTTGTACCAGCTTAGGCAAATCCATTCTCTCATCGGTATTTACACCCTTCAAATATTTGTACACATGGTTATAATCCCATAAGGGGCAAGATGGTCATGCTGCTCTCACAAAGGCTAGTCTGAGTGAAGGAGCACAGCACTCAGGCTGTCACATTCTTACACACAGCAGCCTGCGGCTTGGAATGATTCGCTGAACAACACCGTGTCACACAGATCTGGTCTGTGCTTTGAAGTAATACTAAAAAGCAGGCCACAAGTGCAAGGGGCCTCCAATTAACAGCAGAGAGCAGGGCTGAGCGCACACATTTAAACCCTTGAAGGAAAGGAACACGCTTGCAGCCTGGGTTATTTCCTGCCCCAGCCATGTGCACTGTCAATCCAGAGGAGAGTTCTTAACGTGTCTGTGCCTTGGTTTCCTTCCTACACAGTCAGGAGAGCCACCTTTCTCTCCTACTGCAGCTGACTACAAAGACAGCTCCATCAGTGCTCCAGAACACAGTTCTCTGTAGAAGCACCAAAGCCAAGCTGACCTGTGGCTGCAAGCAATACCAGAGCTTCACAGTCAGGTAGCTGGAGTAGGACTGGAGTAGGTCCTGAGGTACCTCTGGATGTCAGCTACTCTGGCCAGGCATTGATTGGCCCAACAGAATTTTCCACATCTTTTCCACTCCAGTGATGCAAGGCTGACAGGCTGAGATGCCTGATCTCTGCTCACTAAGCCACAATCCTCAGAGAGCATCACACTCACCTCTGAGTCTAGCTATTGCAATTCCACATGGCAACACAAGATACTTAAAACCTTTTTCCTTTCTTGTTCTTGTACTACACCTTCCCCACTGACCACTGACAACCTCTCCTTCCAGCCTTCCACTCTAATCACCCACACACAGCTCTACGCAAGCACAAGTCTTCCCCTCTCTCCAGTCTACTGACAGCATTAGAAGAAACTGGGCACAAGAGAGGTCTCTGAGGCATAAATGCAAGGCACTGCCTCTTGTAATGACTCTGCTCGAGGTAATGCATTGCTTAAGAACCAGAGCTTGACAATCTCTACAGTTACAGGGATGGGAAAGATCTCTTTCTCTGTGTTAACTTCCCTCCGCTGTTTTCTCACTCCTCCTCCTGATCAACCTGACATCTGAGCACCATTTCACTCTTCTGTACACCCCTTTCCTTGCCATGGCCACACACAGCAACTAACCCAAGCAACCATCCTGCCTGGCTAAAGCTGCCCCCAGAGAGCAGTCAGGGCAGGCACTCCACATTGCCCTGCCGACTCACGGAGCTCAAGTACCGGAGAAGAGAAGGCAAACTCCATTTCAATGACCCATTCAGCTCTGCTAACTTCTGCAGACAATGCACATCAGTTCCATGTACACACTCACAACAGCTCACAAGGAACTGGACAAAAGGAAAAACATATACCCACAGGAAATCACACTATTTTCTTTTTCACATGGATTCTACGAAAGTAGATACTAAAAGCATCAAACTAACACTGCTCTTCTTCCACCCCACAGAGGGTGGAAGAAGAACAGCAGGTTCTTCAGGTGAATCAGCTTTCACAGCAGGTCCCAAAGTCACAGGAGAGCACGCAGGGTACACCAGATTGCAGCTACTTTCATACTACTTTGGTCCCAGCACTCAGCACTGTGTATTCTATGTACCTCCTACCAATTCCCTTCTCTTGTATAGGCCTGTTAGAATACCTCACCCACAAGAAAAAATTTTCATCAGGGCACATAAACTTTATTAAACTACATATAGAACAGGTGTCCCTTTAAAGCATGACTCTTTTCCTCTCTAAAAGGCACATGTAGCAGGTTCCCTACTGTCAGGTGTAGACTCGAGTGATGAAAGAAAAATACATAAATGTTTATTAAACCTTTGTTGCCATTTACACCACTAACTTTCACACCCCAGTGCCAAGCTGTTAACGAATTCCCATGCTGTTCCAGAAGACATTTCACAGCTCCTGTCAGAAAAGGGAAGTTTCACAAGGGCAGCACTCACTGGAAAAGTCTCTGCTCCCACCACCATCAACAAAAAATCACAAACAGCTGTTTGTGGAATAAATGTGTTCTGCCCAAACTGTGTGGGAATAAAGAGCTTCTTCCAGGGAGGCATGGGGCCACCTTCATGTATACCTCCTGATATATTTTTGTCCCAACACCGTTTGTGCTAAGACCTATCAATTTACCGAGCAACCAGGAACAAAAATGATCCATAACAAGCCAAGTGACCACAAGCCAGTACAAGAGGCTCAGGCCAGGTGACCACTCTGTGTGTGTGTTACAGCTCAAATGTTCGGACACAGCATCACTCCTCGGGGAGTTCTGCAGCTCCAGGCTGCAGCCCAACAGCAGGGCCCCTCAGGGAGGCACATACCACCTACCACTCTGTGCCATGATTCCTTTCTGCCAGCCAGGATTTGCTGTGCTGCTGGGAAGCTTGAGGCAGGGTCCTGCACACAAGGCACACACCAACTTGAGCCTCGGCAGCTCTGCAGGACTGCCATGGGGAACTGCAGCAAAGGCAGAGTGAAATCCTACAGCAATTCTCTCTTCTCCCACAGCTCTTCTTTCCCCTCCAACTAGCTCTTCTATCTGCCACAGAAGACCCTGTTCTAAAAAGAACAGGCAAAGGCAAAATGCTTCTTGCAGGATGAAGTGAAATTGCCATTCCCTTCAGCATCATCCGGCCGAAATGAAACAACTCAAAAGGTGACAATTGTTACAGGCTAAGTTACAGCTTAGACAGCTTTTACCAAAATACCAAAGCTTTGACAAACTCGTTTACTTTGTCCCTGGAGGACATGGGGACACCTACTCATGTCACTGTTTTGCAGAGCATGATGCTCAGAGCATTTTGAAAAACGCACCTGAGGACCTTCAACCTCTCATGCAGATCCTGTAATTCGGTTGATCATAAAAAGAACTGACTGTTTATTAATATGTCTTGCTAACGGAAATCAATTCCAAGCACTAGAACAGAAGCAGACTTGTCCTACAGCCATAATGAATAAAGTAAATACCTTTATTTTTCCCACCTTTTTAATATCAGAAAGTTGTGTTCCCAAGTAAATCCTTATAACAGCAATTTAGTAGCACGCTTCTGTCAACTCTAGTTAACAAATTAGGGTCTTATATTCTATAAATTTTCACATTAAACAAAACAGTCTCAGAAATCTATTGGCTGTCTCCGCCTGTACCTCACCCTTCAGCTTACAGACAGCTAGCATAGAGGCAAGATACTGCAGAACATGCTGCATATTTCAGCTTCATATCTCAAGATCAGGATGAATTTGTTGAAGATGTCTAAAAGATAACAGTGGACTGGCCCTTCAGTGTGAAGGTAAATAACCTGACCAAGAGATTTGTTAGCTGATGGATGTCTAAGGTATTTTCTGTCATTCTAAATATTATACCATGTGATGTTAGAGGAATGTAATAGCTGCCTTAAAGATGAAAATACCTTAGTCTTCTCTTCTAGACTAATTGCAATAATTAGAGATTCAGCTTCTATTTTCTAGTGGAGTTATTCAAGCGACAGATCAGTATCTGAACCTGCTCATTGTTAAAGCTCAAAAATGCAGTGGCCATTTCCTCCCTGCACAGTGACTAATTTCCTTCATGAGTCAATCTGTCTCCTTCTCTCTAGTCTCACAACAAAGTGATGCCACAAAAGCAAGGTTCTCCCAAGTGAGATGCTCAGCCCGTGTGGGTCACTGCACTGGATGACATGCGCCCTTGGAGCAGGTTTTCTGCAAAGCCCATTCCCCTTTGTAAGTGCCAAGAATCAAATCTTGGCCACCTAATGCAGCATGTTCCACACGTTAGCTCGCAACACGTTGAGCAACTGTGTTAACTGAGATGGATAGTGCTGTCAAACAGAAAGCTGGCTCACCAGGATGGAAACAGTGGGATATGCTGGCCTTCTACATTCAGGAAAAAAGAGTCCCTAAGATGACACAAAGTATTTCATATTAAAACCGCAATAACTACCTTCTTGCAGGGCTTTTACTACCATATTGTGTAAATAATACACAATACACATGTACATAAACTCTGCCTATATGAAGAACCTGAGCCTCTCTCACACAGCAGAGTCTGACAGAGGAAATGAATCATTATCACCCTGCTTGGACAGAAGTTTGCACAAGGAGCCCATGCGATTAACCACTGCCTGGAACTAACTCCTGGATTCAACACCACCATTGCTCCTTCTGTTCCCACGTTCAAACGCCTAACTATACAAAGCAACTCAAATCAACAGAGAAAATTCAAATCCCCAGGCAAATCTCTTTTAAACTACTCTAAATGTACACAGGTTTTATGGGTGATATGGAGAGAAAACAAACTTACACGCTTCTCATCCAAGAGAATGAACACTGAAATAACTTGTTTAGTATTAAAAAGCCTCTTGAAATTTGAAGTTCATTCTGGAAAGATTTTTCCCAACCGACGACCTCCTGCCCATCTCCCTCAACATTACGATTTTAGGTTTGGGCTTTTTAAGCTTATATTTTAGGTAGAGAGAGGAAAGCTTTGTTTATTTTAAGATTTTGCTACTAACAAAGAATAATCTCTGAGTGGAAGGGACTATAGTGCTTTACAAAGGGTTTTGCAGCAATATAGTACGTAAGTGAAAACAGAAATCAGCCCGCACATTTAGTCCTACAACTATTTGCCAAAAAGACAGCATGCATATATATGAAACCATTATCAACAATGCATAACTTAAAAAACAAAATACTACAATATGCTGTTCAAAACTACCCTGATACAAAGAGGAATACTGGATACCAGCTGGCTGTACACCTAAAGGTTGTATCTTCTGTGCTGACTTCCTCGAAGCAGCAACCTGCCTCGTGGTGCAGAACAAGTGTGTCATGAATATCCTGACTGATCATTATCAACAGATTTCACACTTCAGCAAGATCTAGCTAATGCTTTCTAGACAGGCTAAAAATGTAGGGCTTGTTATACACCTAGTTTAGGATTAAGCAATTAACACAACTGATATAAACACTTCCAAATTTACTACCAATTTTCTTACTTTTTCCTTACATCAAACAAGCTCAGGTGCTGTCTTCTGCAGTGCAGAGAAGTGGGAAAAAACTATTGAATACCTTGTGCCTGAGCTGCAGAACTGTGGGAATACCCCAGAGCCAGGAGCGCTGTCTCCACCAGCTGGCTAAAGAGCACATCTTTGCGAACCAGAACGAACTCAGCATGCTCTTCTCGATTATCGTATTCAAGAGAGGCGTCTGACTGCTCCACCACACAAAAGACTGGAATCATCAAACCTACATGGAAAAAAACACCAAAAAAAAAAAAAAAACCAACAAAGCATCAGTAAGAGGAACATGAACTGTGTCATACATGTCTAATTAAACTTGTAAATTAACACACCTCCTAGAAGACTCATCATAAGTGGAAATCTGCCTTTCTTCCTTGTGGGATAACTTTTGTTTTCTTTCCAAGGAAAATACTGAAGTCTCATCACTTGACTCATTTAAAAACCACACTAAAAGCTCTAGAGAATACAGTTCAGGAACAGAATCATAGCCAGCACAAAGATGAACAAGACTTCCTAATATGACTTTTTCAACACTGCAGAAGTTTTCTACAGTTCCATGAATGTCCCTATTTCTTTCAGGTCATTTCTCCACATTCAGCCATATGAGAACCTGACCCACAAATGCCATTTCTACTTCTCCCTGCACAATGAATGTATGGAGAAATCAGCAGAGGCTGGTCCCCTTTGGGGACTCTGGGATATTGTGCATTTTCAGACCACGGCCAGTCTTCTCACTATACAAGGAAAATACTTTTGAATTTATTTTGTTGAAAATTATAATCTTGTGTTGGCAGCTGATGGTCACTCAGACCCAGAGAGACCAATGGCTGTCTTTCCGCTGCATCCATGAGGAGTGTGAGAACAACTCTTTTGGAAAAAGAATCAAGGATGAGGAGGAACCACAGAAGTGAAAAACTCAGGGGATGGTCTGGATTCAATTTTGTTGTGTTTTATTGCAAATCTACTTTTGTGGTTACAGGATCAAGTTATCTATGGCATTAGATAAATTGTGAGGCATGAACTTTAAGGGATTCAATACTACAGGCAGTAGAGAAACGTGCCAACCTGCAAGAAACAGCCCCACAGCACATTCTCAGAAGGAAGAGGGAAGAGACTGAAAACCTACAGAACTGCACGGCCATCTCCACCACCTGCTACAGGCCAGTCTACCTCCAGCCACAGACATTTTTTAACTGATTACATATCACTTGTTAGTCCCTAGGTAAACTAGAAAATATTGGTGCAGAGAACAATCTCAGTCTAAAGCAGTTTTCCAAATGTGCCATCTAAGGCTCATAACGTCACCAGCAAGTTCACCTCTAAATCCTGTTCTTCAGAATGAAATATAACCATTTCCAGTAGACAATAACTACAAAAAACATCTGAGCGTATTTATGAATTTCCAGCACAAATCACTGTATTCCTGGACCAGACACTTCTTTAAGGGAAAAAGATTAAAAAGCCACACTTCAGTTCTCCTTCACTAAGTCTATTTAATATTTTTGAGCTACTGTGAGTAGCTTGAAAACCTAGTATCTACAAACCAATAGCTGTATATCCCTTCAGAGGAGTCACCCTGCCTTGGAATAAATACAGTCATATCAGTATCTGCTGAGGAATTTAAATACTCCTTGTCTTGAATTTTGAGAAACTAGATCTACTTTAAAATATATTTTAGATACACAATTCTCAGTTAGTGACTTATCTAGCACAGAGTGGCTCTCAATTTGACATTCTAACTGCAGAAGCTACACACTACAATATCCACTTGATGTGTTTCAGTTCTTTGTTTTAAAACACATCTCAAAGTAACATGAAAGAAGGTTACAGTATCGCATTGATACCGCTCCCTCTTCACTGCTTGATTCTGGGTTAAACTGATGCATTTTGCAAGTTCAAGCAGCCAAATTCTAACACATAGTGCTAAAAAAAAATCTCAGTGAAAAAAAAATCTCTTAGGTGCTTTCCTGAAGAGACAGCACATGGGTGATCATGTTCCTCTGAAATAAGTGATAAAATTTCTTTTCCTATCAAAGGTTAAAATTTGAATTCTATTTGTCCATACACCATTTAACTAGTTAAAACAAAAATAAGTCTCTAAGTGACAAACTTCCAGTCCTGTCGAACATACAGGCTGTCACAGCACTTTTGATGGGGCTATTAATGTCTTAGCAAAAGATTAAGATAATTGGCCAAATGCTGAGGCTGTAATATCAGTTGTGTAAATTACATTTTGGCAAGACAGAAAAGGTGGTGAAGCAAACTGACAAGAGGGATGTCACACTGTCTTTTATGCTCCTGCTGGATGCTTTCCTTGTCATACAACAGTCTCTCCTTTTCAGCACAGGAGCAGCACCTATTCTCTGCACTCATCCTTTACTGTCTGAGTACAAAGAGGACCTCAAATGCTAGAATGGATGCCATACATTATATCACTTTATGGATAACACAAAGGACCCCACACAACTCCTGCCCATGATGACCTTCCTGCCGCCCATGCTTGCAGGAACCCTACTAAAGAAACAGCTTTTGGAAAAAAACCATCTCTGAACTCAGTAACCCAGAGTAACTGATGATAAGCTGCTATCAGTACCTCAAAAACAGAGAGCAAAGGGCAGGTTACCACATCTGTCTGATGTGATCTGATACTGACCCATTCTCATGCCTCTCACTATAGCATCTGGAATCCTAATATTGATTTTAAAAATAAAATAAAAAGCAACAGTAATCAAATTTATTTCCAAGCTAATCTCGCTCGAGGGAAGTTTCAACTGCTTTGCTCTGTTTCACAGGAGAGAGTTGAACTGTTGTATCTCCAACGAACTTACTACCTCAAACGTCTCTGTTTCTTAATGTTATCTGAAAATAAATATACTTTCAGTACATTGGAATCAAAAGGAAAAACTTCTGCAGATGCCAACATGCTCTTTACATGCTGATATACACCATGGCTTGCTCCTACATGCATATATTACACCTCCAGCTCGCTACAGGGCCCTTAGAGAAGAGCAATACAAGTTAGTCACTACTCACTGTCATTCCAGTTGAAGAACTTGGAGCAGTACTCAGAGAGCTGGAGACCAAGCATCCATAACAGTCTCACATGCAATGCTACTGCAGTGCAAGCCAGCCTTACTCATAAATCCTGGAACTCCTCAGCTCTTTCCCTAACGAGCCATCAGCCAGAACCCCTGTCATCCTCCCTCGCCTGCGCACACGCAGCCGGCGGGCTGAGGTCCCCCGGCACTGAACTCGCGTGCACCCGCTCTCCCAGCTTTAGAGAGAGGCTGCGGGCAGCGATGCTGCACAGCTCGTGGTACATGACACACGGCACTGCTTTTCACACAGGGAGAAAACAAGGAGCTTTCCGAGGGCTAAAAAGGAAAGAGTTTGTTTCCTTAAAGGACAAATGCACACAAAACATTACCAGCAATCGCAAATCATACTAAAGGCTTTTACTCCTTGATTTTGATTAACGTAACTGACTCATGAACAGCTCTTTCATGCTTCCCACAGAGCTCTGACCCCATACAGATGGCATCCGCGTAAAATATCAGGGGAGCATAAACCGAGATCTACAGAAAGGCTTGTATAAGGACATCCATACACAGCAAGAATTCCATCTAACCAACGAAAGAGAGCAGTGAAAAACTGTTCCCACCATTACCCAGAAGAGGAAAATGGTTAGCAGCAACCAATACCTCTGTATAACATACACATTTAAAGCAAATCAGAGATGAGATTTAAGCTCTGCTGTTGCTTTCACGGAAAAGCTGCAGTGTACAGACAGTCTCTGTAAATACACTTGCACTTTTTGCCAAGATTCTTCTAAGGGCCAGACAAATTAAGAAGAAATTAAATATGTATCAAAGAGACCAAATGCACATTTTCTCCTCCTTGGCCATTTTAATCTATAGTTTTATTTCACTGGGGAGTAATCAATTATTTAAAAATGAAGGAAAGAGAAATAGATATTTCATTAGAGAAGTGAAAACCCAAGATAGTCTGCTGCATACAGCATCCATCTTTACAAAAAAGGACTTAGAGCCAGTTAAAAGTATTATCAACCTGCAATCATATAGCTCCCTGGAAAACATTTTCAGTTGTAAGACTTCTAAGTAAAAGCTGCAGATTTCTAATGACAAACTAGAGAGAAGAAAAGAAATCAGGTATTAAAAAAATCCTGCACTGTTTCTTTTGTTTATTTGCAAATAATACTTGGTCCAGCACATGCTTTTTTAAGTAATAGATGTGATATTATTGCACTTAACTTCTATGTATGGTCTGCTTGCACAGAAGCATCACAGGCAGAGCAGAAAGCTGAGAGCTCTTACAGCCACCCACCTCTCCAGCCATTATATAGGGAGCAGTGCATGGATGCTTGTGCATCCTAATAAGTATAAAATGAAGATCAACTAGAAAGAAAAAGCACCAATAAAATTCATGTCTTTTTAGATTAAAATCTCTTTCCATCAGGACAAGTTTTGAGTCCCACCTAGGTGTTCTTTAATTTTATCTAATTTGAACAATTTCCAAACATCAAGTTGATTAATTTCAACAGCATGGTGTTATGGAAAGATTTACTGTACAGGGGTTGTCTAGCAGGGAATTAATAAAGAAGCCAGTTCTTTGCCCTGAGTAACATGAGGTTTTAAGACTTCCCAGATTTCTAGTGGGAATACTTCACAGCACAAGCATGTTTTCTTCTGGGAGTGAAACCCACCAAAATTATTAAAAACTGAGATCAAATGGTGGTGTCAAACCCAAAGGAAATCATTCTATAGTGGAGAGATTTTTATCAAGTGCAGAAAGTGGAAAATAAAGTTTTTGTTGCTGTTATGCTTTAGGTTTTTAGGTTTTGTTTGTTGGCTATTTTTTTGTTTTGTTTTAAACAGAACAGACACACATACGGAGTAATCTCCCTCAATGACAAAGCAAATTTCTATGGTTTGGAGTTCAGAAACCAGGACATCTACTTGAAAATTCATAAACTACTGAAAATTCATAAACTACTGAAAATTCTTCATTATTTTATGTAGAAAACATTTTGCCTAGCAGAGACTGCAATGTGGGCCACTCTCTAAGCTGGCCTTTCCATCACAGAGAAAAAAAAAAATCTAGGTAATAGCAAGAGCAGAATCCACAAATGCTTACTTCCACACACACCTAAAAACCATTGAAGTACAAGCAACTTTGGTTGACTTCTAAGATGAGACCCTTACTCTACAACAGAAACTAAGAAGCCCAATTAGCAAAGCATGGATTGTCTTGAGGAAATTATCTAGATGAAGATTCCATAGAGTTAACAATAAAGCATGCTTCCACAACTGGCAGTAACCACAGGAAGCAATCAAACTACAAACATTTCCTAAACCTAATCTGCTTCTGTTTTTTCTTTAGAGAGAGACCTCTATCCAGCAAAGGCAGTCATGGGGAAAGCAGTCCATTTATTTATTTCTCTCTGCACTGCAGTAGAGCTGACCTTACATATACAGATTTGGTATTTTAACTGTCTTTCCCTTTTTTCTAAACAAATTTGAAAAAGAACCTAAACTGAGAAAAATGCTTTAAAAGGCAGAAATCGGCACAGGAGAGGTTTGCCAGTTCTCCTTTTCACATCCTGCAGCTCTGATTGAAAAGGCAGAAGTCAATTCAGTTCGACAGCTTTCATTACGCAGAAATACCTGAATTTCTGCAGCAAAGATGCCATCCTGCATCCTGAAGTGTAACACAAATCCATAATTTCCTTTTTGAAAAATTTAACCCCACCACTAAGTTCATTTAAAAAAAGGAAAATAAAAAGGGAAGCTTTAAAGCCTCAGTGTGCCACTTCTTCAAAACAGTGTGAACTGCAAATCCTGAAGTGATCAGAAATTAAAACCTAGTTAACATGTTAATAAATCAGGAGGTTTCTACTAAAGACTTGACTAGCTGAACAAACATAAAATCAGAGAATCATTTCAGCTGGAAAAGACCTTTAAGATCACATGTAACAATAGAAGATAGATTCATAATTAGAAAAATTAACTGCACTCCAAAATGTGGGGTATTTTGCCCAGTTGGCTGGGGCTTTTTCAAGAGGAAAGACACCAAACAGTATTTAGAAAAAAAGGTGGGGTTTTTTTATCTCAACAATACTTCTGTTTAGATCACAGCATAGCTGTAGCTGATGGTGATGTGAGATCTCCAGAAAATCCTGCAAAGTCCAGCTGAGGGCTGCAGATGCAGGAGATACAAGGACAGGCTAAACAAGCACAATCACACCATTTCCACAGGGCCACACATACATGAGCGTTCATGCTCAAGAAGGATCTGGCTTGAAGCAGATCCCAGGTTCAGCCCATGTCAGCGCAATTCCATGATAAGGTGGAAGAGACAGCGCTCCCTCATTTCAGCAAGCATTAGGCACGTCCATTAAGGCTCACTTTCAAGTTACACCATAAATTATGAATACAATTAAATTGGACAGAATAGAAGTTGTTGGCACTTAACTTATTTACAATAAATTCTTGGTTTGGGTAAATGGACTGTGTTTCAGCCTTGTACTTATCAAGCACCAGCTTGCAACAGCCTTATTATGAAGCTGAGAATTCTTTCACTGTAAATCTTTTTTAATAGGGACTGAAGGAATGACTTTGCAGTTGTTTGTCACTAACCACTCGGAACCACGTGAAGAAAGCTGTGTGCACACACTGACAGACGGCCAGCGGGAAATCGCTATGTCAAATACAGGAGACTGTACCAAGACCTTTGCAACTGTACAATCCTATGTGGCATCAAGCACCTCATTACAGCAAAAGGTTTTGTTTAAAACCAAGGACCCTACTTTCTGCTAATCCTCTGCTCTCCAGTGTGTTCTAGACAAAATGCAAGATATCTGATTTTGCATATAAGCAGTAATGTGATGCTGTTAAACTCCTACTCTTCATGGGTTTATAAACCCGCTGCAAATAATTTGTTCCAGGATGCAATTTAGTAAAGAAGAGCTCAGTCCACAGATGATTTTAATACAACGTTTGCCAAAGAAACAAAATCATGTTAAATAACATTACATTGTAGAATTTTTCTTCTTAGGAGGGCCAGAGGAAGCAAAACTAAGGACAATATCTTTCTACTCCTCCTCGGCTATTTTTTCTGGCTTTACATATTCAATAAATCTGTAGGCAGGAAATGCATTTCTACATTTTATATTTTAGCCAATGGCGAATGCAAACCACAAGGTATTATTTACATCTTTCTTCAGCTTCCAGTCCTTTCTGCGGCTTCAGTCTCCCAGCCATTGCAGCTATCCCAGATCTCAGGAAGTCTTATAAATAAGTCACTACCATCTCTGCAGATGTCCTCTGCTTCTGACAGCTTAACTACCCAAAGAATCCTTCTCCTAGCTGAAATAACAGCCTTACTGTTTAACACAAAATATTTCAGGCCACTATCCCACCACAGAAGCATATTATGAAACTCATAACTTGATTCAATAATGCTTGAATTTCTAAAAAAAAAAGGTAAAAAAGAAAAGCCACATTTAGAGCATGTGCTGTGACAAAAAAGAAATGAGAAGTAGAAAAACACCAAGCATTTACCTCTGGCACAGCCTCTCCTGCAGTGTGTCTGGGACAGAAGTGTTGCTCACAGGACATGAGACCTTTTCTCAGTCAAATCGAATCAGCTGTTTCTGGTAACAAATCCCCCCTGCTAAAGCAGCTGCACTAACTCAACCCGAAGTCTGAATCTGTCACACCTGTTGAGTTCACAGAGTAGGAACAGGAGCAGCCCCACTGGGGCTTTGTGCCACCCTGTTAGCCCAGGAACAGCCACGCACAGGGCAGCCAGGAGGCAAGAGCAATTAAACAGTAGAATAAAGCACTTCCACCTCTCTAATTAAACAAGCAACACTGAGATCAATGATAGTCCAGAGCTCCAAATACTGCTTTGAGGGAGCCTGAGTGAGAAGGCAGCACAAACGGCTGTCTAGGTTCCTCCAGCAGAAAGCTCAGCCCCCCTGTGCAGCAGCACCCTTGGCATGCAGGAATCCTGGGGCGTACCAGCACCATGCTGTCCACCAGAATCACATACAAGCCTTCCAATCCATGGAACAGAATCATAGAATCAGTTAGGTTGGAAAAGGACACTTAAAATAATTAAGTCCAACTATTCCCATTGCAAGGAAAAAGGTGAAGATACTATAGCTACATTTTTCCTAAATAAAACAGCTCAGTTGTTTCAACTTGTTTCCCAGTTATAAAAGAAGAAAAAATACTCCACAGCCATACTTCATAATATTAATTAAATGGAAAATATACTCCTTTCACTCAAAATCAGTGGAATGAACACTTTAAAATCAGATGACTTTTTGTTAAAAATCATCTTAAGTTTTAATTTCCTGTAAGTTTTAGGTTTTGGTTTCTTTTACTTAAAAACAAGTATAGGGTTTGTGAGGGGTTTTTAGTTTGGGGAACTGTTTTCTGTTTCTTTTCTCTCAAAAACATAACAGAACTTGCCTAAGGGGTTAAGACTCTGTATGCCAAGTTCCACCCAAAATTATTTTTAATGACCAACATTTTTAAACCCTGAAAACTGGAACCACTAATAAGCCCTTAAATTCAGTGGTGCTAGTAGCAGATGCCACCATATTATGTAATTTTTGAAGCAAAAAAACATCTTCTAGCAAAAGCATTTTAACGAAGGTTCTATTAACTAGTCTCCTGGTACTGGGATAAGTCCCCTGGAATGTAACAGAAAAGCCTTCATAGCTGGTTTGAGGTTTTATTTCTGGAGAAGTGCTGCACACCACACTTGGGCCTATTCTGGGGTCTCCACTGGGACCCACCAGCAAGTTCTTTTCTCCATCATGTCCATTCCTCTGTGAACCACTCCTTGGCAAGAAAAAGAAATCTTATCACCCCTTCCCTGTGTTACAAGATAAATGTCTGCCAACCTACATCTCTGCCTTCAAACCCACTTGCAGGCTCCAACAGTGAGACAAACTGAATTATCTGCAATCACTGTAACCACTGCCTCCTTCCTCATATCTTATAGATACTGGCAGCACTAGAAAACCTAATTTCTAAGTGACAATGTCAACAGATATGGCAGAAGTGGCTATGGACAAAAGTTACACATGCAAGAGGACAAGCCACATTAAACTCTCTTTGAATAAATGTTTTCAAACTCAGTGGTAACTGATGAAGCTCCTCATCCTGCTTCACTTTCAGCAAGGGTAAGGCTATTGCTACAGCAATATCATTACTAGATGGCATTTTTCTGGTAGAAGGAGACCACAGAAATCTTCATCAAATCTTCAGTGGGAAAATAAGTGGAGGAGAGAATCATAAATGAGAAAATGTAGAAGCCATTCTGTCCTCCAGAAGGCAGCCAGCTTCCCCCTCTGCTTCCCACGTCACCAGTCAATGCAGAGTCTTCAGACAGTCTGTACCTACAGCCCATTATGGGTCAGCAACTGGCCTCTGGGGCTGGGCCTTTACAGACAACTCCAATCTTTCACACCCTTGTGGACAGAGGGCAACTTCTGAGTGGCTTTCTCTTGTGTTGTCTTACCGCAGAGTTGTGGGGGAACCACTCTACAAACGTAAGATCACACATTTAATGGCTATCAGTTTGAACATTAGTCCTTTAGGAATATTTACATTTATCTGCCAGCAGGTCACATTAATCTAATGGGTTTAATAACTACCAGATCTTTATCAAACAAGTCATGAGGTCAAGGAACAAAAGTTAGATACCTTCTCTTTCTCAGGTATGCACAGTACACTTCATCCAGTTAGGGGCAAGGGTGGAAGAGACCTACCTATAGGCTGACCTTCTGCGTGTGGATTCACTTGTGATGAGTCAGCAGTGCTTTTGGGGCTCAACAAGCTGAATTGCTACACTATTATGTACACAAAACTACACCAAAGAATTAGATACTTCTGCTAGTGCAAATGCATGTGCTCACTGAGAGGTGTTAGCCAAAGAAAGCAGATTACATCTGCACTTTACATCAGCAAAGGCTGAACTGGCTCCCAGTTCACTTTTGGATGCCATTCCTCTGGTTGATTTATAAAACTGTATGATATAGGACTAGAGCCAAGGCTACTGTAGCAAGGCTCACACTTCCCATGTATGGTACAGGAGAAAGGACACTTCTGCTTATAGCTCTAGGAGTCAGAGAAAATGGAGAGCCAGGATCCCTCAACCTCAGGCCTTCAACTACAGTTTGGTCCCTTTGCAAGAGGCACACAGATGCATGGCCCCTTGGCACAGGGCCTTTCTGCTTTTTGGGTTTTAACTGAACCCTGAGATGGCGGGGTAGCTAAAGGGCCATAGGAGAGTCCGTCCCAGGCAGCAATGGCTTAAGAGACCAAGTACTCTTATTTGCATTCATGTCCACAGATTTGAGGAGGGCACAAAAAACCAAAACACTCCACCTACATGAAGTAGCACAGCTTTTCATTTTGAAAGAGAAGGAAGTAATTTTTACTACTTTCTACCTGTCCATGGCATTCTCAAAGCTCGTGCAGCTGGCAGGTCAATATGACACTGTGATCATATTAATGTCATCACAAAGGTTCAATACATTCATTATTATGCCAGACCCAGACAGGTAATGCCTAACTTGAGCACTACTGTCAAGCAATATGCCTACTTACTGCATACTTGCTCACAGGAGCTCATATGAAGTCTACTCTCCAGACTTCTAACTTGAGAAACAAACTACTTTTTAAAAAAAGGAAAATTAAAAAAAAAACAAAAACCCTCACACTTCTGTTACTCTGCATTTTCTCTACTAAAAATTGGTAGCATGTATGACAGGTCCACCTCATTTTTCTTAATGATGTTTTTATTATTCTTTCACTCAATTAAAACAGAAATGGATATTGCATCTTCTGACTGTATAATTGTTATTGTAATCTGTTTTCGATCACTGCTTGGGAAATGGGTCCAAAACAACATAAACTATCCACAGCCTCAGAATACAAGTCATTTTCTTTTACTACGATACTTAAAGAGACATCTATCATGTTGCTCTGCTAACATGTTTGTATTATGGCAAAGAAGTTATTTGTAAGTTGGGAAAAGACATTATGAAAATCACCTTTTACTCCAAAGTACTGTCTAACTCATAATTTATAAGTACATTTCTTAATAACCATTCAAAATAATAAGGCTGGAAATTGTGCATATCTAATTTTAATATATAAATAATGGAAATGCACATAAACCAAAATATGCTCAAAATATGAATTTATATTACTCTCCAAAAAATAGGCTGGTTATCGTTTGGAAAATAACATGCTTCATTTCCAAAATACGCCTGTCAGTTAAATTTATGGCAAAACATTCTCCGTGAGTTTAGATTACCAAGATGGTAAATACCTCTTTGTGAGTCTCCTCACTTATCTGAAGCTTCCGTCCAAATGCTGACAAAAGTTAGCAACTTCTCAAGAGTGAAGTGCTGGTGATACCCAAGCAAAGACAGACTAATCCAGCCCCTTCTCAACATTACAAATAGAATGGAACAGCTGAGAGAGAGACAAAGTAACCTTGTGGCTGTATGCAGCCATACAAATCATGCTTTTGATATAAGAAACTCCCCTCCTGACATTTCATGCCAGGTTTAGTACCTTTGAAAAAATCTGTTGTCAATAGTGCGTCTTTTCATCTCAGTGTGTGTCTTTGGGGAACAAATGAGGGAGCACGTTTAAGTGGAAGACATTTCTACTGCATTCTGAAAACGCAGAGGGTATATGGTTATCTCAAGAGATGCTGCAGCTTCATATAAAATAGTATCTGACAGGTATTAAGATTTTTCTGACCCTCTTTACCTTGCTGACATTGCTATTAACACGGTACAGTTGTGCTTAAATTGTTTAATATTGCATGTCCATCTGATACAAGGACATCAGTTAGAGCACAATGACTAAACATTTTTAGCCAGATAATCAGCCAGTTAATTTTCTATTTAGAAAACAAGTCATATGCTTAGACCCTTATCTAGAGCTACCTGTCCTATTCCTTCAAGTTCTTTCAGTTCCCTGCATACAGCTTCTACAAATAATGACAATTTTCTCTTTTTCCAAACATTACTGCATGAAACACCAATAATCATTCAGCATTTGACAAGAAATTGAAAATATATCTTGAGTTCAGGCACAGTATGCCTCCCCTAGCATCCAGTTTACTGTAACATCGATGCAGGGCTTGCACTTCATTTTTTAAACAATCTGTAAACTATTTGCATAGTTTTATTCTAAGCAGAAGGGCCTCCTGGAAGGAGGTTTTACGTAAGTCCTCAGATACTAGCAGCATCGACATTCACACCTTTAAAAATCAGAGTAAGAATTACACTTAAGAAACCCAAAGCAAAACACAGTACTAACCAACCAATAAAACAAACAAACAAAACATTTCAAATATCTTTTTTAAGAGTTTTTTAATGTCAGCAGCCCTAAACTGCTAACAGACAAATGCCAAAACCTTGTATATTTGTAAATCTTCAGGGGACACTCACAGAGCTAGCAAGTATATTTAAAAATAAGAAAACCAAACAACTAAAAATACTGTTACATGGTTTTTCTAATGTTCCCTGAAATAGAAGAAATAACACTGGAAATACAAAATAATTTTTCTCTTACCAGTATTCAGATCAATGCAAATGAAGACTGGGACAAAATATACTCAACAGATGCAGTACGTGCTTTCATACAAAGTGCAGAGACTCCGGATTAAAAAAAATCCCTAACTATAGAATAGCGCCAATATGGACAACATGCCTTGCTGGCTGAGAACACATCACACATTACAGCAGTCAACACTTGGGAACGGCCATGAGAACTTCAACTAGGTGGGCTAACAACTGCCCCCAAATGAAATGGCAGAGTATTTTCTGTCTTTCATAGCACTAATCAATGTAAACTCATTTGTCTGTAGCCCGGCAGCAGAGATGCTGCTGATGAGCATTCTGCAACAAGTACAAAGCTTCTTGGAGGGCAATTTTTTTTAGTATCGCTAGAGGCTAGAAAACATTTCTCAAAAGCCATCAAATACTCAGCTGCCTTTTGTCTGCTGTGACTATTTCTTACATCTGCATTAGTGACACATGCCACCGTGGGGACTGATGCAGCTGACCCCGGACATTTGGTACAGTAGGAACTAATTACCACAAGGCGATTTTTTTCAGAGCTAGAAAGGGCTCTGGCTCCTTGTTCAACACAGCGGGCTGGTTTCAAAGCCACTCCGAGCTTCAAAAGGAGAGCACGCTCCTTTGGTAGTTACAGAGTATGAATCAGGCACAGGTTATCTCCAACAAACCCCCGTCCTATCAATTCAAAGGGACTTGGTAATACTTTATACCTTGAAAAACTGAGCCTTTAATCTTAAAAACACAGCAGTAGTTACTAATTTAACTAAATTATGAGGGGCAGTAATTAAAGGCCTAACTTAGCTATGCCTTGCAATTTGGGATTCAAAAGAAAATCTTCCCAAGTTTTACAGATTTTCAGCTATTTTGAAAAGTTTAAAAATAAGATTTAAAAGCAGGTTGAGGACTGCTCAATCACAAAAATAAGAAATTTCCTAAACAGGTCACACAGATGTTTGGTGCATATAAATACATGACTGCCATAAAACTCTTCATTTCACAGCACCATAGTTGTCATATTGTATTACCATGTTCTGTGTCAATGCGAGCGACAAAAATCTTACCGGTTCAAGTATTTTACTTAAGCTCCAGACCACCGTTGCGGCCCTTTTCCTCCCCATTCCACACAGACAGCTCTAAAGAAAACACCAATAATAGAAAGTAACTGCAAAAATAAATATCCAGGCTAGCCTCTCCATGAACAATACAAAACTCAAATACTTTTAAAGGAATCTTAAAGTAAGTGATACCATCTGAAAGTCTGTGCTACAGGCACTTCTACTAGAAAGTTTCAATATGACATAGCTGTCTATTGAAATGACAACTTGATTACAGTTACATTATGCCAGGTTTTTTCTATTTTTAAATCAAGATAAAATGTTCAGCACTGTAAGAGTATTTAAATAGAATATAAGGATTCCACAAAGTCAGGTATCTGGGAAAGGAATCTTCAAACTTCACCTCTAAGTGTTTATTCATAACAATAAAAGGTTAATTCTGTTGGCCTTCCTTCGATGTCCAAACTCTTCATCTAAATTCTGAGTGGAAGATAAGTCACTATTTAATTTCTTGAAAATACGTTACCTCACTGGCAACTTTATAGTTTTTAACATGATTTTGCCATCTTCTTTAGGCACAAAAAGAGCTCTAGGGAGTCACTGAAACCTCCTGTTAAGATGAATTTGTCAAAGAATTGCCCTATAAATAATTGACAGTAAATATACTATGCTCTATTCCAGTGAGATCAAGAAAAGGCAGGACCCAACTTAAAAAGGGAGGAGTAAACAGAGAATTAATATAGATTATTTCAATTATGTTGGTTGCTTTTTCTTTCCTTTGGTTTATATTAAGAATAACAGCACGCAGTTAACTAACATGGCCATGGGTGTGGAAAAGAAGCAGGGAGATGACTTGAAACACTTAGGAACTGTTGCAGGGGAAAGAAAAAAATCTTACTACCACTAATCTTAAATCTTGAACTCAAAATTGTTGGTGTCTTTCTGCAGATGCAACTTAAGGGTTCCAAAATTATCCTAAACATCAAATTATGTCTAGGTCATTGAATGGGTGGATACCCTATATTCTGTTTAATTTGTATGTTCAATTGCACACATACTTCAACCAACTGTGTCTTTATTTTAATAACAGACCAAGTACTGAAAACACATAAAGAAAGACTATTTTTCTACCTCAGCAAAAATACAGCTGATACACTGCATGACCCTTCAGGAATGACTGCTCTGTTTGTTCTATTTACATGATATAGCCTGATTGGAAAAGGGAGAGAGGGGTGAAGATCAGCAAAAAGACCAGAAACTCATTTTTAACAATCAGTCCCAAAAAAGAAATCACCGTCTTGCTTTTCTTACTGTTCCTGTTAGAGGTTTCTTCCTCATTATATATCAGAAACATGTAAAATGCAAGATTTTACATTTCTTCCAAATCCCTACTGAATTCTATCAAATTAAAAGCACCATTTTCCAACTATGCACCCACTGATAAAACAAAATATAAACAGAAAACATAAAAATACATCTATGCTGGTTCCTGAAACTAACAAGGATTTGTGGCTTTCACACTTCTGTATTTCAGTGCACTTAATTCTTCCAAATAGCTACAAATTTCTTTCAGGCAGCAGGAAGGTATTCTTCATCTAGGATCTGGGCAGGAATCTAAAACTTAACCTTTCGCTTTGCTCAATTCCTAAGGACAAGTGAAACACTTCCTTACTGCATTCAGGACGCCATGTTAACTAACCATTTAGAACAGAGGAGCAAATTTGATCAGGCTGTATTCTTCCGTCTGCACAGAAGTGAATTTTTGCTCCAGTCAAGTGCCTTAAATCCTGGTAAAGATATAAAAGGTAGTACAAACCCTACAGAATTTTTAGAGAAATATGTAGAATGGACTTTGACAAACAGCTCTTTAACCATCAGCCCGTGTTTCTGTCACCCCAGAGATATATTAAAACTGATTTCCAGCTACACTTAAGCAGACACGACCACGATACACTGAACTTTAGGGGCTCACAGTAATCAGCAGCAGCGCTCCAAAGAGTCACAGCATCCACATTTCTGACTTCGTACAAGCTCCATACCTACAGCTACTGATTAACATCCTGATCATACACTTTGGTTTGAATTTCCTGAAAGCTTTTCCCTCCATTAATATTTTGCAAATTGAATCACAGTTTTTAACAGTTAAATGAATATGAACATATTATCAGATTGCATCAAACTAATCTAAACAAAAAATGTTTTGCCATAATTTCCTGTTTCAAATTTGAACATGCTCCCTTGGCTATCATTTGGTTCTATGCTTCTTTTTCAGCAAAATCAAACTTCAGAACAGCTCATTCTGCATACTGACATTTTAAGTTGCTTTCAGAAGCTTCTGACGCTTATTTTCTATGCTCTTCAAATCAACACACACATATATATATGCACATCCACTCTTACACAAACAGGTTCACGAACTGCAATCAACAATTCTGTAAATATAAGTTTCCTAGTCATTAATCATCCCTCTTTTTTTTAATCCTTATGGAGTGAATTACTGACTGAGAGGAGACGCCAATTCTAGTAAGTGAATGTTACCCAACAGGGATATAAAGCTGTCAACACCATAGTGCTCTTGTTTGCTCTAAACTCTCTCCCAGGCTTCATATGCTTTTTAAAGCGATATTAGTCTTTTTTTCCAAGGAACCTTACTCTCCTTTAAATCTGAGCACTTGTGTTTTATTACATACAGGTTTTAAAAGCGACTGGTCAGATCACTTGTTGAAATATTTTAGAAGCACTGGGTTAGTCAGGCAAACCAAAACTGGACTCTAATACATTGGACTGACACTAACAACATTGTAAACAGTACCAAAACTTTTAAATCCCCTATTAAACACAACCTTTAAGACCTTGTTTATCTTTTTAGTGACCTTCACTAGATTATTATAGCTGCTGTAATGGCCCTCTGAATTAAGTACATTCATGTTAGGAATAAAAAACCAGGAAAGTCACAATGCAAAATTTCTTATGAGAACAATTGATTTTCTGTCTGCATTACATAAGCTTATTTTAAAACACTTTTTCACTCACAAAATTAGAAAGAAAGCTAGAAACACCGATAGCATTATATTTCTCTATTTCTCAGGGAAGTCACTAGAAAAATAATTGCAGCAAACAGTACGATTATAAAACTGGTTACCAAAGGTCATTACACTCATCATTGCTGCAGGTAGTTGAGAGCTTATTGCTCTGTTCTCACGAATTAACTTTAGAAACTCATATTGTTACAACAAAAAGCCAAATAGGAAGAAATTTCAGAAGCATTTGACAAATAGGAAGAAATTGACAAATCGGAAGAAATTTCAGCATTTACATATCTAAGGCCCAAAATGAGAGATGAGAAAAAGAATTGCTAGCATGTGGCTTTGCTTTCAAAATCTTTAGATACACATTATGGAATTAAAAATAAAACAAAAAACCTGAAATGATCTCTAGTTTTTGGTAAAGTATTTCCATTTTTGTCCCAAATACAATTCACATTCAGTAAGTATTAGCACTTGTTAAAACCCAAGAAATAAGAATAAACAGAAATACTGGCAACTGAAGCCTTGGATGTCACTTCACTATGACTTTCAATAGTTTCCTTTTTGTCAGACTCTAGGCACAATAGTAGGAGAGTCTCAATCAGTATTTATTTCAAATAATTTTTATACTAATTTGCCAGTAAATTAAAAGTAAGCCCTTCCACAAATGTCTAGAGATGCATTTCACAACTCCACTGAAAAAATTACTAACACCACAGTAATCACTGCAAAGATACAGACTTCCAAAAATACCTGAAACAGGTGTGATCTGCATTCAGAAAAAGATCACTTGATCATAACAGGTTCTTAAAGTTCAAACTTGAAAAAGAGCAGAAGAAAAATATCTGGAAATTAGCTATGTTGATTTATTGTAGGAGTATTTCCAGGAGGAAAAAAAAATCAATTTTAAACAGCACCATTATCTTATTAAAAAAAAAATCTGCCTTAACTAATTTAGTATTGAGTATTATAGAACCTAGGTAAGTATTCAGAAAGGAATAATTTTTTTTTTGCTTTCAGTATCAATAAGGAGTAATGAATAACCTTTACTATGAAAAGCTTAAACCCAAAGAGACTGAGACTGTTTAAAGAACACAAGCTAAGGAAAAAAAAAATTACTCCTGCATTTCTTATTCCCTCACACTTCTACACTCCAGTCTACGATACCTTTATAAATGAGCTGAAGAGTAATGAATGAAAACTCAGGGTCTTAAAAGTTTGCTTTCAGAAATGAAAGTCTTTTTCTTAAGTAGAAGAAATCTTCCACAGTTTAATAGGCCAGATTCAGGCTGAACCACCAATATAACTATAAAAGCTGCTGAATTTCTCTTGGATAATACAGCTACAACTAGAAAGCAAACATATATTCCAAAACATTTAAAAGAGTTCTCTTAAAGTATATTTCTATAAATGCCCCAAGGAAAAATATTTCAGGTCTAATTCTAACATTCCTTTAAAAATCAAGCAGCTTTAATGCCCAAGTCTCGGAAAAGGCATGTAAAACTACATATGCTACTTTTTATATGATTAACTAGTTCCTTTTAACAATTATTCAACAAATTATTTCTTCACCAATTTCTAAGTGGAATAGTATTACAAGTCTTTCACTGCAAAGCTGTTTCTTCTTTTTCCATACATAGGAAGAACACAGAGAAGAGAATTAAAAACTAGATATATAGAAACATTAAAAACTAATGAGCTCTCTTACCCTTCATTACGTATATAAATGAATCCTACGCTTTTAAAATAAAATCTGCAGCTCCTTAGCAAACTTCAGCAATTAGGAAACCTATTGAGCCAAAGAGGTCTAAAACAAGCATCTAATGGTAAAATCGCTAAATAAACCTCACGTAATGGAGAGTCATGTGACGACCATTTCAATGTACCTCTCGAAACGCCAGTTACACAAACTCCTTGTGTATAAACAACTACAATTACAATGTGTTACCGCTCTGCCCATTTTAAACACAAATACAGAGGTTTTTAGGTTTTTTTAAGGTAAAGTTATTGGTGGCCTTTCCCACAGTATTCTGCTCACAACATCTGGTTAATTTCAAGATTTTTAAATATATTTTTTTCCTAACACGAGGCTGCACTGTCTTAAACACAACAGCATCACAGTTAAGAAGAAAAAAGAAGAAGACATTTAAGAGAAGTAAGTGGAAAGTTTATCTGCTTGGAACAAAAGGAGGGAAAAAAGTAATCACGCACTTAACATGCTCTTAATACAAAACTGACCAGCAACTTAATAGCAAAGTAAGAAAGATTAAGTATTCTAGAGAAACGCAGGAAAATTGCAAAACTAATCCTCAATACATTTGCTGAAAGAGCTGAACCTTACACATGCCCCATCCTCTTTGATAACAACTGCTACTAAATGCTACTTACCAAAAGAAAAATAAAATCCCAAAATGCAACCATAAACGCTACCATTTTTCCCACCTTGGTGACCCTGTTCTTAAAGCTGCGACGGTGGGTGTTAATGCACCTAACTGGTGTCACCTGCATCCGTGAAGGCAGCCCGACCGCCCGCACCCAAGCCGGAGGCGCTGCCCAGGCCCGCCGCCCGGCCGCGGCCGTGCCCTGCGGGAGCGCCGGCGGGCAGGGGGATGCCCGTGGGCTGCCCCAGGGCAATCCGCACCAAGAAAGCGCCGAGCGCAGGACACGCTCCCACCCCATTACCCTCCGGCAGGATCAGCCCTTGCCTTTTGAGAGCTGCCCGGTCAGAGCCTGGCCCGGGGTGGCCTCTTTCGGCAGGCGGCCTTCTAACGCCGGAGGGCTGCGCGCCGCACGCCCGGTCCAAGCCTTCCCGCGGATCCAAATCACCGCAGCGGTGCCGAGCAGTCAAATGCTTGCCCGGGAAAGCGGGCAGCAGCCCTCCAGCTGCCACTCGGACCTGCCGGCCCCTCCACGCACGGTGCAGACCCACCCGCCACACGCTTCCCCCGGGCCCACCGCCCTGCGCGCCCCGGGCGACGGAGCCGCCGCGAGCGCGGCCGCACGGTTACCTCCCACGGGCTTGGTGACGGCGCCGTTGGGCCTCCCGCGAGGGCCCATGGGGCTGCCGTTCTGCTCCAGCCTGGCCACCTTCCCAGGGGGGGGCCCTTTGACATCGGGGCTGCCGCTGCCTCTGTCGGGGCTGTCCCGCAGGCAGGGGCTCTCGCTCCTCCGCTCCATGCTCGGGGACGCTGCTCCCGCTGGCAGGTCGCAGTAGAAGGAGCACGGACCTAGGGCGAGAGAAACAAGGGGCGCTTCAGTGGCCGCGGGCCAGTACCGGGCCCCGCTCACCCGGCCGGCCCCCGATGCGCGTCTCTAGAGCGGTTCAGCTCCGTGAAGCCGGGCGAGTAGCGGCCGGGTGCGACGCCGCCCCGCTCCCGCCACCGGAGCCGGCCCCGCTGGAAGCGAGCGGTTCGCCTCACCCGCCCGGCGCCAACCTGCCGCGGGCGGGAGCAGGCAGTGCTGCACCCCGGTTCCCATCGCGCTCGGCAGGCAAGCAGCCCAGCCGCCTGCTGCAGCCAGGTGCTGCACCGCGGGTCCGGCCGTAGTCCCG
>VXBC01011679.1:349202-439319 GCA_013399945.1 Ploceus nigricollis
CCCCTCACGGTCCGGGAAAGGCGCTGGGCAGCCGAGGAGCCAGGCCGCCTCTGTGGGACGGCCCCGCCATGGAGCGCTCGCTGTCGGGGACGAGCCATCTAACCCTGCCGCCGCAGGAGGGGTTCTCGTCCCTCCGCACTACCGCGATTTCGGCGGCAAGTTCACGAGGGGAAGCCGAAATGAAACGAAAATGTCCTTGAGCCCAATGGCGGGAGGAGCCCGGCTCTGCCCGCAGCACTTCAAGGGGAAAGCTCTGGCTCCAGCCGACAGTGCCGGCGGAAGCACGGCGCCGGCCATCGTCCTTTCCCAGCCACAAGCCGCTGCTTTCCCCCTGCAACCCAAGCCTAAAACGGCGGCTGTCCAGAGGGGGAGCGCGGCGGCTGCTGGGGCGGCCGCCGGGCCGCCTGGCAAGTCCCCCGGTTCCGCGGCATAACGCCTCGGCCCCGCGGGAGCCGGCTCTGCATCCCCTGAGCACCGCTGGCTGACTCCAGCCCCTTCGGGATCCACGCGGCTCGTTCGTGCTGTGCCAATGGAATAACAAAAATAATTTTTAAAAAACCAAACCCAAAGCGTCTTCACGGCGTCCGAGCTCCGACCAAAGGGTTTCGGGACAGCAGTATCTCTGCAGACCTACCGCGCTTCCATCCTTCCCCCCAGTGGTTTTATTAATGAGCCTTCTGCTGTTAACGCTGGTTTATATGGAGAAGGAGCTGCGGACAACAGAGAAGCAATCTCTACAGCTAGACGTATACAGGGAAGGGAACGACTCGGCCGGAGCCGAGTAGCACGTAATACGCTATTACACTGTATTTCGGTGCCCAGGAGGCAGCGCAGCCCCGGCCGAGGCGGGCGCAGGGAGCGGGGCTCACCGGCAGGCCGGGCCGGCTGGACGCCTGATGCGGGGTTGAGCCGGCCGCTGCCGGAGCCCTGCTAGGCTCTCTCCTGCCCTCCGGCTCCCCACTACGATCTGCAGCTTCCCCCTGTTCCTCACACACGTCTCCAGATCTTGGCTTTCCCCCTGGCCCTGGGCTTGCGTTTTCCCGCAATCACACGCTGCAATGCTAACCGCAAGGGATTTCCTCCGTGAGATATCAAGCTTATCGACCCACCTCACCTTAACAGACTTCGAGATTCTTCAGTAATGCATGGCTTCTTTAAAATAGTTCTGTTTAGATTTGTAAACTGTCAGGAGCAGAGAGCACAGACCGAAGCGTTTGTGCCCTGTGGCTCTTTTCCTTCACATTAGCGGCTTATAGCTGGAAATGAAGGAAGAGTTTTGCCACCTTCGTTGAAATTAAGGAAAGTTCCCTAGATCCGAGAGAGAAGTAACTAACAAGCCCCTCCAGCCGAGCACCAACTGCGGCTGCTCTTTCGCCGCAGCCTAAGGCCACTCCAGTGCCGTTTGCCCCGGGCCGCGCGGTGTCCCCCGCTTCACCCCGTGGTGGCCGCTCCGAGCGGCGCCAGGACGGGAAACGAGCGTTCCGCCTGCCGCGCACTGCCCGAGCTGCGGCGTGAACGAATGCGGGAAGGGGCTGCAGCACAGAGCCGCCACCCTCAGTCCGGGAGCCAGCCCAGCGCCTGCCTTTACACCCCTAATGTGCCTACGGGACGCAGGGTGCCGGGGAAACCCGCTCTTCCCTTCCAACCGCGCTCTCGCGGGGTGAGAACGAGTGACGGCAGAGCTCTGCAGGACATGCCGAGCGTGCAGGGCTGAGGACTCGTACCCCGAGGCACGAATCGTTTTATTTACAACGATTTACGTAAATTAGCCAGATAGCATCCTTGTTGCCTCCCGACGCTCCGACTTAGAAGTAAAACATCACCCTCCCAGGTTGGACACCGTCGCCTCACAAGGGCTCAAGCGCTCTCCGAGTTCCTACGGCCGGCGGAGACCAGATGCGAGTAAAGACCTCAACAGAACCAGAAGCCCCCTCCCCGTGAGCTTCCCAACGGGCTGAGCTCAGCCCTAGCCCCACCGGGCTCAGGACACGGTGCTCATTAGCGACTGTCCTTTGGACAGAGCAGGCTGCTATTTTCCTCCTAAATCCAAACTTTGCCTCTCAACAGATACTCTTATCTGCGTACGCCCGTTTTAATTAAAAATTCAGTAAATGCCTAGGGAGAACCCTCGGCTCTGCGGCACAAGGCAGCAGTTCCCGCCGGCTCCTGCCACGAGAAATGGTGCTCAGGTGCTCAGAGTCGTGGCGGGACCGCACGGGGCCCCGGTGCCGGCCCCCAACTCCCGCCCTCGCTCCCNGGGCAGGGCAGCCTGTGACAAAACAGCCCGGCCGGCAGCTGGGGTGCCCGGCTGAAGGCTTAGAGCTTTCCCTGCAAGTAACTGAAGGCTGCGGATCTGCTTAGAATAAAAGGGCAGACAGTGAAGGGGATTTCGACTGAAGATAAACAACAGGGGTTTATTGAACTATAAAGGCTGAAAACGCCGTTGAACAAATCGAGGAAACCCATCCTAATACACAAGACCCGCAAATATCCTATAGCCTGACTCCTGCAAGAAGGTAGCTCAGATCCTCCCAGCTGCGCCATGAACCTGGCTTGTCCCTGGCGGAATCACCGCAAATGGAAAGCTGACAGGGTAACGCTCGGTCTTTTTAGGCTTTCGCAAGCCCTGTACTGCTACCTACGGGGCTTAGCAAGGCGCTCTCTGCAGAGGGGTCACACATGGGGCCCAGGGGCAGGAAAGGGCCAAATCCTGTCGCTTTTCCTCCTGCAAACAATCCTATCGTCTTTTCCTGCGACCTCAAAACTTTGCCAGGCAATATGCGCCAACACTTAAAAAGAGTTTCGGAGCTTGAGTTCGTGCTTGGGCCGTGAAAGGGCCCCTTCGGGGTTCGAGGCTGTCTGCCCGCTCCCAGCACCTTAAAGGGTGGCCAAAAGGTGGCCCGCCGCCCGCGGCAGCCCCGGTAGCCTTGCCGAGGCGGCGTCCTTCAACCTGGACGTGGCTTCTCGATGCGGCGGAACGAAGCAGAAGCCTGTGAAGCAGATACCGGGGCAGCTGGGAGCTGGGGACGCTACCCTGAGCCTGCCCGCCTTTCGCCCGCTGGGCTCCGCGGAGCTGATCCCCCTCTGCTTCCACAGTCTCTGACGAGGCTGCCTCCATGCCACCCCTGCCCCGTTCCTTAGAAGCAAGCAGGGCGCGGAAGGGGCCGGAAGCAAGTGCTCGGCCGCCGGCGGGGGCTGCCACCCCCCAGCCCCGCAGTACGGCCTCAGCCGCCGCCGGCGGAGCCGCCTCGGTAGCTGCGCGGCCACCGTGCCCAGGCAAGGCACCACTGTCGCCAAGCACCGCTGTCAAGCAGCGAGAGCAATTCCACCTAAAGTCTCTTCTTCCTCCAGCCCTTGCGTCTCCCCCGGCCNTGAGAGTTATCCACCGTTTGAAATCCCATTATAAAACCAGAGCAGACGCAGTGCTCGTGTGCTCCCCGTCACGGAATCGCTCCAACTAAATCAGCATCTAACAAGAGAGTTTGTCCCCAGTGGGGACAGCAGCTCTCACTTACTCTGTTCCGTGAACCGCTGCACTTCTGCCCCAGGAAGAGCCCCTCAGCCACACCGTCTCTGCGGGAAGACACTGTTATTCCCTCCTCGCCAGTGTTTCGCTGGGATCCAGAAGCCCCCCAGTTCCCCGGCCGAACGGGCCCGCGCCGCTGCCCCTCGCAGGGGTCCCAAGCCCCCGCAACCTCCCACCCCGCGAAAGACGAAACGCTCCAAGATCTCTGCGCTTTGTCAACGCAACGAAGTATTTGACAGTCACAATTACCTGTAAATATTCTGATCGTTTTGTATACGGGACACTTTTTGCCTTAAGCCTGGCAAGCCTCACATAAGCGGAACTGCAACATTACCGCAACTTCACTCCGGCAGACGGCAAAATTCCGCGCTCCGCTCTCGGCACTGAGTGCGATCTTTCTCGGTACCGCAGAACCCAGGAGCGAGGGAGAGAGCTACCGCTTCCCTCTCTCCACACCCTGAAGCGCAACAGCTAAACAGTCAATTTAAAACGCTAACATTTAGGCGAGAATTCAAATCAGTCACAGGAAAAAAAATAATGGATGCCTGTTATCAAACCATGCTTTCGGACAGAATAAACGGGTTCACTCGCTGGCAGATAAGGTGCCAGATTTTCTAACATATTGGCATCCGCAGTTTAAGAAAAAATAATCATGAGGTCTGAGATGGTCACTACTAGCTAAACTGCAAGATTTCATAATCGGTCTTCCCATTTTCCACTACAACCTCTCCCTTCCCTACCCATCACATCACAGTAATTAGCAGCGCGGAATTACCTGTCTGCTTCTTTGTGTCTCCTTCAAGTAAAGAAGGTAAAAGTCATTTTACCTATTAGCTTGTATAATAAGGTAATAAAGAGGTGGTAACTTGGAGCTACCACATTTTGAAGATTGTGTCACATGCTTTATCATAAATAAGGTGTTATAGCCCTAGCGATTACTGGATCAATTCGTTTGTGCGACAACTCAAGGCGCCTTTGGTTCTCAGCAAGTATTTGTTCTGTCCCTGGGAATAGTTCTGCACAACCCTCTTCGCTAAAACGGACATAAACAACGTCAGCCTCCCGATTTCTGAGGCGTCTTTGCGCGCGTTTACCGGGGAAAGCCTGTTTGTTAGCGTCTTGACTTTGTATCAACATATTTTGAACGAGATACGGCGGGATTTCTCGGGCTGCAGCATCTCCCTCGGCAGCCAGGACAAGGCGGAGTTGCAGCGGCTCCCGTGCGTACTCTCACTCAAGAGGGGGTCATGGCGTGCGGCTTTTTAGTCTCCCCTCACACAAAAGGGACGAATTCGCCCAACTTTCTCAAAGTTTCTCAGCCCTGTGCTTTTCCTAAGTCGCTTTCAAGAGAGCCCGGGCTCCTTGACGGTCAGCCCCGAGGAATTTCACAGAACTGACTCGATCCGATTGAGGGACCGCAAGTGGGCGCCTAGACGTGAGCGAGGCGCACGCCTCGGAGGGGCGAGCTGACGGCACTCCGCGCCCCGGCGACTCCAGCCCTGCTTGATCCACTCCCAGAGCTCCAGGCACCCACGCGGGCCAGTCTCAAGCCGAGCCGAGTCCTCGACAGCCTGGCGGTGAGACGGGCAGCGATCCCTTCCTAGGCAGTCACTGCTGCTCCTACTGGCGGGAGCCCACAGCCCCGCCGGCTTGCCGCAATAAGAAAGGAGGGGACACTGAGCTTCGTCAGGCAGCGGACTGACGGGGAAGCCTCCACGCAGGTGGAGCCGGAATTCGACTCCTACGATATGGGGAGAGGATGGACCTGCTCCTGCCACCTCGGGAGGGAAGTGTTAGTAGCATCCGGATTTTGATACTTTTGGCCTCGGCGACTCTCGGCGGCACCGGCGCGACACGACTGCCCGCGGGAACCGGACCAGGGCAGGGCGGCAGGTGCCGTGTCCGCGCCCCGGCCAGAGGCCAGCACCGGCGATACACAGGGCTGGAGGTGACTCCTGTCCTTTCGGTGCCGGCGGTGACCCTCCGTCCCGCTTGCACTTTGCGTCAGGCAGGAGGAGAGGGTCGGGAGTGGCCCAAGGGTGTGGGCCTGGGCGCGGACGCGCCCACTGAGCGCCGCTTGTTCATGCCGTCGTTTCCCTTGGACAAGCCGGGCCTTCCGCACCCTTCCCCTCGCATGCTGCCACAACGCAGGGCCACGAAAGAGGGTCCATCCCCAGCTCCTGCAGATAGGTACCCACCCGCACCTGTGTATGTCCGAAGGGCTGAACCCGGGCACCGAGGCAGCCTCCCCCCGGCACTCCGCAGATCACGACTACCGAGCATCATCAGGCCGGTGGCCCGACCCTGTCTAGTGCCCGGGGCACGGGGCCTTCCCACTCTCCCCGTGTACTCCGTCTCCCTCGTGTGGACTCTTCCCGGCCTCCCTAAACGTTGCCTCCACTATCACAGCGTGTCGACTCTCCCTGCAAAGGCTGATCCTTGTAACTGGATGGGAGAGTGCGAGCAGCATTGCTAACTCCGTCAATTGCCCTCGGCCTCCTCAGCCTGCCTCTGGCAGGCTATGTCAGCATCTGTGTACCAAAAAGTGGAAGCGGTTTTCCCAGGTTTTCACCGCCGAGTGTTTTCCTCCGATCTGCAGGATATGGAGTTATATCAGCTGGAGAACGGGGTGAGAGGTGCAGGGGCATCGCGCTGCCAGTCTGTCTTCAAGAAAGATGGAGGCATGGATGTCTCTGCTACACAACCCACCCGGGCCCACCGTTTGTCGCCCGTTTGTCCTCTCCATGCCCACGTCAGAGGTCGTCGGGCCCTGGCCCTGCCTGTGTCAGGGAGCTGTCAGCAGCCATGGCACCTCCAGCAGGACGGCGGTCCAGCCCTCCACCCTCACAGTACCCGCTGTGGGACTCCGCGCCGGAGGATCAGGAGCCCTCAGGCTTGCAGGCTTCCCAAGACTCGCCAAAGGCTGGGAAGCGAGCGCCCTGGGAGCACCTCTCGGCGCATTTGCCTGTGGGACGCCCACAGACAAACAAATATTTGCGGACTACTTTGAAGCGTGCGGACCAAACCAGACCTTCGGCGGGTCCTGAACACCGGTAGAAGCCCGGCTTGCTGCGCGCCGGCCCCGCGGGGCTCGGGTGCCCCGGCCGAGCCCGCAGCGGCACAGAGGCTCCCGACCCCCGCCTCCGCCTGCGTTCAGCCCCGCTACGGCCGTGAGAAGCCGAGCGCCGGCCAGCCGACCGGGACAGGGGATTCTCGTCCTCACTGACGAGAACAAGAACCAAATAAATCACTTTCTCAATTTTCACCTTGATTATAATGGTCCTGCTTTTATAGGCCTGCCCGGCAGCTTGTGCACACATATTTACACCACTTTAGAAGGCCTCAACAGTAAAATCCCAACGAACTCCCAGCGCCTGTCCGCTCCCACAAAGCAAACAGGGGAGTGCAGCACTGGGCCGGGCCAGCCCGATCGCACGGGCTGCACCCTTGATACCTTAAGTTTTAACTGTCATATTTTCGAGATTTTGTACGGCATTAGTATACAACTCTGAACTTCATATAAAGTGTTAGCAAGTTGTTTTGTTAGACAAAGCAATCCTTTTCCAGCCTGAGAACCAAGGACACCTTTACAGCTTCAGGCCCAAAAAGTATAAACAACAGTGAATTGAGGAGAGCAATCTGGGAGGATGGGACTTCATACCTGAAGCTGTAATTGGACAACTAACCCCAATATGTAAATAGACCAAAACTTATAAAAGTGTGAAAACGTCTGATCCTGAGTCCTGTACCCTCGGCCAGGCTCTTGTATTGCCCAAGGTGAATTCTTTGAAGGTCTTTTAATAAATACCTACTTTATTCCTTTAACACTGTCTAGCCTCCATTCTAGATAGCCTTCCAAGGCATCACCCTGAGCCCCGCCACCTCCCCTCTGCCGCCCAACAGCCCTCGGCATCACTGTAACCGTGTGTGGCTTTCAGCTTGGAAAGAGAGAGGAGAGGAAGTCTGAAGTCTATTTATATTAATATATTTTCAATTAAGTCAATGTACAATGCCTACACAATGTAGCAGACCCTTCCTCTCAAATTTTCCCTCATTTCTGCCAAGACAATTCACTCACTTTAGCTAAAACAAGCTTCCTGAAGCCTTTACAAAAATTAGAAACAACAGCTAACAAATAATCAAAATAGGAGGTAGGCTTCATGGGAAACCAGGCATGTAAAATAACTGTGCAACTGCCAGGCTGGATTTCTCTTTCATATATTTATGACTGATGAATAACGCACAACTCATTTCCACAAGTTCTTAAAGATATAGCCCAGGCTGCAGCTGGCCATCTGAGTGGGCATGTAGAGCAGGATAAAGCCATCAAGTGGCAGTGGCGTGACTTTTCTCTTGGAGATGGCAGTGGGAGCCTGTGGTAGCTTGCAATTCAGTCCCTGCCCCCCAGTTCTGTGTAATCAAGGATTTCCTAGGAAGATGGTAAAGGGTCTGAGGAGATCAGTGGTGTGTGCCCTCTCAGGGGGAATAAGACTCCTATATTTTTTTACTCTCCAAGCACAAAAAGGGTAGAATATACAATAGAAACCTTTTGGTGATTCCCATTGCAACAAAGAAAAACCATGCTAGTGCCCACAAATTAACAGGTTTCTTTCTGAGATAATTTCCACCAATATCTGCAGATAGCACCAGTGATTTTTTCTGCCCCCTCAGTTTCCTGTAAATCAAATCTCACAGTCATGATACATTCACAACTCCCTCTAAAAACTTGTGGGTGATGGTTCAAACAAGCAGTTGTTTAAAATTTACAAGAAAGACCTGAAGTACAGAGGTGAAAGCGATCAGTAAGTTCCTGCCAGCAGTGAAGAGTAAGGAGGAGGGTAGAGGAGGGAAGTCCTGTCATTTCTCCCCCAGTGTGACCTGCCATAAGAAAAGTTGCAAGATTAACTGTCTCATTAGATAAGAACCAACTGAGAAGGAAAGCAGATATAAACGGGCCACCTGCAGCAAAAAACCTGTCATGACTCATAGTCCGACGCCAGACAAAAGCCATGAGAAACCACGTGTCACTATTCCTGGTGTTCATAAACTTTAGTGTTCAAGATGACAAAAGTGATCATTAGTGATTGTAAGAGATATCAGGGGATACTTGAGATACGCTAGAGTTAAATGTATTCAGAATCCTAGCTCAGCTGTTGACTTATGTCCTCCGTAATTCAACACCCAACAAAATTTTAGTTGCAGAAAGAAGTAAGGTTTTTTTTGTGGTTTATGGTTTTTACTTTCCTGCCTTAAGCAACAGCTAAGATAGACAATATTAGGCAGTTTGCTCCCTTTTCTTTCAGTAGTTCCTGTTCAGCACAAGTTGAAGTGACCAGAGTAAATAATTTGTCTTTGGGTCAAGGTCATGATCCTGTGTCAGCCTGAACACAGCACTGCCTTTGAAGCCACCAGGAGTCTTACACAGGCACAGTTAAGGGATCGTGCTACTAGTTTGTAATGCAAGCTGGAATGTCTTAGAATGAGAAATCATTCTAAGATCTGAAGTTATTGTCCTGATACAGCCTATTTGTAAATGGCAAAAAAATTATTGGTACCATGCCTGCTGTTCTCTCTATATTCTCATGAGATCTCTGCTCTAGAAAAAGTGCCTAAAAGTTCTTGGTTAATGGCTGCTTTTATGGAGTTTCTATTGTGCTAGAAAAGTAAAGTTGTTCAGAGATGCATTTGGTGTTCCTTACTGCTTTGTAAAAGGTTTTTGTTTGGTTGTTGGGTTGTTTTTTTTTTAATAAACAATTAAAAATAACTTGTCCTCTAAAAACATGCCTTTTCAAAGCACTAGAACAAGCACACACAGGGGAAACAGCCTTTGAAAGAAAAATTACTTTGGACAAGTTTCGAATTTCAAACATAGCCTTTGTTTATATTTCACTGACAAAATGCCTCTCAAATATTCTTTGAAAGGTGATTACATTAGGCAGGGGCTATTTTAGCAATTTCACATCTCATAGCACTATTGTATACAGGGATCTGTCCACCCACTTCCTCTGCTGCAGACACAGCTCCTTGAGCCTTTTCTCAGCTATCTTTCATCACTTCTAAAGCCATGAAGACTTTCTTTTCTTGCAAATTGAAGCCAATCTTTTCTGTGCCACCAAATTTTCTCTAGGACTTCTGGTGGGCTTCAGAATCACTTTTGGCTTTTTGGTGATGTTTTGTTTGAAGGTTTATCGCAATACTTTGCTTAGAGTTGGGCAGAAAATGCTTTCCTGGTTTAACAAAGTTTTAGGATTCAAAAAACCCAACTTCCATTTCAAATCTCAACAGAAAGTTGAGATTTTGAGTATTTCATAATTTTAAGGGAAAAAAGTAATTTTCACTGCCCGTCCTTTCCAAATTACATGTCCTTCCTTCTCCATTCAATTTTTCCCGTAATTTAGGAAAAGAGAACAAAGCCCCTCTCACAAAGCAGTGCACAGCTATGATAAAGCAGCACATCCAGTTATTCCCACCATCAGCTCAGGTGGTGAAAGCTTCAATACCCATTTGAGTTCTAGAGTGACAGGAAAGCTCTCAGTGTTTTTACTTAGTCTCGATACCATCATATTTCGATTTTCTCCCTACACTTGTCCACCTCCACTGCAATAAAAACTAAACTTGTTGACGTTTGACATTTTTTAATACTCTTTAAATACTTTTAAAACATCTTTATCAAGAGAAATTCTGTAGCAGCTTGGGATCCATCAATGTGGGAAATACCTTGCATTTTCAGGAATGTTCCTAGGCCCCAGAACACAACAGTCTGTGCCACCAGACATTGAAACTGATTCTTGGCGTGAGTTTGGAGTAAGCCAACAAGCACCGTCTGAAACAGCTCTTGGGCATATTTCCAGAGTTGTCTGAGGCCAGACTTCAATGTCAATAGGCAGTTCACCTGAGGCTACCTTGTTTCGGTGGGCAAGACAGTAAAGCAGGGTCACTGGAGGCTGTTGTGGGCAAGTTACAGAACCTCAGTGGCAGAACCATTCTGACACCAGCAGACAGTGAGTGCTTCTGCCAGTCCTGCATAAGAAAGGCGGAGTAGCATGAGACAAACATCAGTGCTCGTTTTTGAACTCCAGGCTCCTGCACAGTGTGTAAAAATGCACAGCACAGTGCCATGCATATAAACTGGCTGAAGATGAACAAAAATGGCCACTCAGTGTGGCTGTGATGTGCTTCTGTAGGGCTGCACCAAAGCAGATGAAATCAGAATTTCGCTCTTTGTTGTGCTATCAATATTTAATTCTTCATGTCATTACAACATCTATCCTTTCTCAGGTACAGCAGTTATGTATGTTTAGAGAAAACAGACTATAGACTTATTTCAGTAGTTTTGTGAACACAGGTAAAACCTCAAAACTTCTATTTTCCATCAGATGTAGACAACTGCTCTGTCAATGCTCTCACCATTCAGAAATCACTGGCAACCACTTACATAATCAGACCTTTTTCATAAACTGATCCATTCTAAAATTGTCTCAGAGACATTTGATCTATTATTTTTCCTGTCATACCAGAAGAGACAGACTAATGTGCATTCTTGGGGCCTGATTGCGAAGGCTGCAGAAACTTTGCTGTGGATCTTCACCCCATCCAGTTCATTCTGTTCTGTAGTTCATTAGAAGGATTCCAAAATTTGGTGGATGAGGAGAGAGTTGGAGAGAAGAGGTGTGAGGTATCTCAGATACTTAAAAGCACAGAGATTCTCAGTAAAGCAAGATATGCTAAGAATTAGGAACAACACATATGACATATTTTTCCTTCCAATGTTATCAAAGCAGATGAGATGCACTCCACACATCCAAGTTTGGACCTATTCTTCCCCTCTCCATCACAAGTCACTGAAGATAACAAGCCCACACCAACTGAAATCTGACCTTAAGATAAAAGAATAACCCAGTGAGCAGTGACATCAAGGGTCCCACACAAGAAGAGCCAGAGTGGTCTGGGAAAGATTTACTAGATATGGGTTATGGCTTAGTAGGGATGAAGCTACAAAACAAATAACAGAACTTATCCTCTGAGATGCAGTAGCGATATTTGACAACTTTCACATGAGCACTTACTTATTAATGTCTGGTGGAAAGCAAGCCTCATTAGCTCCTATTTTAAAGATATGGTCTAAAGGTTAGTGCACAGCCTGGCTATTTAGAAGCGTGGGCTACAGACATAGTTTTGCTCTAGTTCTCTTTCTACAGAGAAATTTCTTGAGTGGCATTTTAGAAGTATGTTATTGATCTGGGAGAACAAGACTGACTAATAGTATACCTGACACATCCTCCTAAGACACAAAAGCACAACTAAGAACCTCTCAAGTCACCTCTTGTTTTTTACATCTGTAAAAGGAAACAAACCTAACCCACTTAGCAATCAGAGAGGATCTGTTCGCTGGAAATTGTAGTCTTAACACTGAACTTGCTAAGGCAGCTCTTACCCTTTCCCTGCCTAAGGAGGAGCAAAGTGCCCGCTGACACTTCTGTCTGCATAAAGGCAGACTTGAGAAAGACACCAAGGATCCTGCCGTGCTGCTTCCCAGCTTCCTGCCCTGACATGCACCCAAGGTCATTTAGTGTGAGAAGGAAAAGAGGCAAGGAGCCGAGTGACTGCCCAAGGTTATGCAGCGGGTTACTGGAAGGTTCCCCAGTCATTCCTGATTCCCTGTTCTGTGCATTCTTCCAGACCAGTCTGCCTCCCAGTCTGGGAGAACATTTCCAAAATGCAGGGCAGAATTCAGACTCTCAGAACATTGTGAATGATCTGCAAACTTTCTGTATTTAGGATTCTTTTCAACTGTTACTTGGGACACAATATTTGGATTACTATAAAAGGAGACTGATAAAGTGTGCAACATATAGAAATTCCCTAGGAAAAATATTATGTGCTTATTATCTCTTCTTTCACACATTTCAAATATTTTAAAACTTAATTTGTCCCATCACCTGGTTTGAATCAGTGATCAAGTCAACATGGGAAAGAAGCTTCAAAAACAGGGCTGAATCTTACATGTATCAATGCCAAAAATCCCATTCCTGCAGTTGCATTAGGAGTAGCTTCTGCACTGTTACACAAGTAACTATGCTAAACTTTGCCTTTCAATGATTTTAAGACCCAATTTACTGAAGGTTTATTGACAATAAATATAGTAGTATTTCTTTTCCTACATTGACAATTGTTGCTGTAGAGAGCATTCAAACTTTGAATAAGCATTCAGATTATTCCCTTCTCATCTGTTTCCAAAATCTGGAATTTTTGCAGCTTGATACAAACAAAAACAAACTTGTTGATAAAGTCAACTAGAATTTAGAATAAGGAACACTACCAAAATGTTTTGCCCAAATTTTCTGCCTTCTGTTGTATTTTGGGTTACTCCATCAGGCCTCCTTAACTCAATGAGTTATTTCTGTCTAACACAAAAGTACTTTTGCTGTTACTAAATCAAAGAAGTTAATGAGCTGTAGGTATCACCATCTGCACCCCCTTCTACACAGGGGATAGCAGTAGCCAATATCAAAGAGAAGAAGTTTTAAGCAACATTTGCAGGCACATTGACTGCTGTGTCCATCCTTCCTTCCCTCAGCTCATAAACTACAAAGACACCAAACAACGATTTTCACTGCAAAAGAAAATAAAAAAGAAAAATCAGGTAACCCTGACTATGTAGAAAGTATCGGGGGGGGGGGGGAGGAAAGGACATCTTCCACACAACGAAGAAACTCCCACTTTTTACCAGTCTCTACCTCAAGACGAATAATGTTCAGCTATGAATTAACTCAGCCTGGAAGAACATAGCCTGGGATCCAAGACTTCAAAAGGGTGGCTCTTTGGCAGATACATGCAGAGTTTTATTCCCCTGGACTATTCAGTAGGGTAAAAAGCGAAGCCACTCAGCCACCATTCAGACAGCACTGTCTCACCAAGGTACCTGCCTTGAAGATATAATCAATTTTCTTTTTTGTCCCACTGACCAAGCTGCAAATCTTGGATAAACTCCCCAGCATTTGCAAGTTTCCAGCATGTGTTCACCTTGACTTTATATGGATATTATTGTTTTGCTGAATTATTCTCTTGCAGATCCTGCTGCCTTAGGTGTTTGAGACATTCTGTTTAAACAGGTGGCTATAATTAATTATTCAAAATTATTTTTAGGAATTTGGATTCTTTTTCCTGACAGTGCATTAGTTATAGGCATTGTACAAAAATAAGGCAATTGCATGCTGTTTGGGGTATTTGTGATTAAAAAAACATGCTCTAGCTCATTGTAATGTTTCTGTAGGCTGGCATTCTTTGTGAGAAATTTATTTCTTGTAGCTGCTTTGGGTTTATGTCAGTTGTATATTTTAAGAACAACATCCGCTAAAGCAGTTCCATGTGAAAAATGGAAATATATTTACTTCAAGAAAGTATTTATACTCTCATCTTCTTTCCATTCTCAGTGGGTCTTTAATAAATACTTGGTTGCTAGTGAAAAAGATCAAGAAGATTATTAAAAAATAATTAGGGAGGATGCTGATGAGGGTGCTGCAAAGTATTGTTCTTACAAGCAACAGTATGAAGAAATAAGAAGAATAACAGAAGAAGCTAAAACACACATAGAGAAACCAGTATTCAGAATGCATAATACACTGGATTCTTGAACTTGTAAGGAAGTGGGCTGAACCTAGCCTTCAGTTAAAAAAAAATCTTGAAAAAGAGAAGGCAGTAACCAGCAGTGTGCAGGTCAGGAGCCATCAAGTTCCCATACAGCTCCTACTGTAGGTAGTAGGAACAATAGGGAAGGTAAAGAGATCTTTGCATGACTGGCCTTCTCCCCATATTCCCCCAGCCAGATGATGTATTTGTAGACAAATACCATTCTAGAAACAACTGTTTCTTCACAATGTATTCTAGGCATCACTTTTCATTCTGATGTGATTTTTTTCAGTTAAAATGTAACCAAATTAAAATCCAAATTATTTAAAAGTGAGGCCAACAGCTAAAAACAAACAAAGAGGAAAAAACCCACCAAACAAACCAAGCGAAAAACCTCCACAAAAATATTTACTCTTTTATTTCAGTATATATCTAATTTGTAATACATTAGGCTAACATTCTCCATAAGTTTTATTCTATTTCTTTAACCACCACAAAAATCTTTTCATCTGACCTTAAGCACTTCTTTTCCTGGGTGAAGTGTTTGTTTCCTGAATCACAAAATTTACTATTCTGAAGAAGCAGCCTGAACTAGCAAGGGCTGAGCTTAAATAAAGCCCCTGGCCTATGCTTCTGTGTCTCTATGGGCAGGGCATGTAAGGGGAAGCCCCAGATGAAGCTGATCATGGTCCCTAGACTCTTTTGGCACTCAGGGCCCTGACAATTATTGGTCCAGCACTAAACTGTGGAAAGAAATGGAAAAGTAAAATTGAAAAAGAAATTTTGGTGTTCTGGAAACAATGTGTACTGTTGCATTCATGGAGTGCTTAGACCAGGTGAGATGTGGAGTACATGTGCATATGCCTGTTGTGCTTGGGTTGAAAGGCACAGTGTGATTTATCTTTAGGCTCAGTGTTAATAAATCTAACTGAAGGATTTTCTTTGGTAATGTGAGCACTGGAACTTCATCCCAATAGATAAAAATTGTAAATACTCTGGAGGCTGAGACAGACTTTGGTCAGTGGTGCATAATGCCCACTACAATACTGAAAATCTGAGATGAAATCCTGTGTCCCTACACTCATGCAAGATTTGCCACTACTTTCCATGGAGCCAAGATCTTGCCTCAGGCAAAAGCAAAACTGCAGAGGTTACAATATCTGCTCTTCCACTCCAACTCCCAGAAACAAGACCTGCATGGCAGATGTATTATTATTTATTAATATGCAAACTTGCACAAACCTTATAATCTCAAATTATAACTGAGTGCTTTCCTAGTTGATAAATCACATTTCAAGAGTTTTTCAAATAAAGCTTAAACTATTTTTCTTTCTGGAGTAAAATGGGATATCAAATTATCAACTCTAAATAGCAAGAACTGTTCTTTTCAGATATACTGAACACACACAAGCTTCAGTTGGCAAACTCTGGTCATTGTTACAAAGCAAACCTTACCTGGAGTTGTAAAGTGAGTTTGGACTTTCCACCTCAGAAGACGTCTATATTGATTTATTTATATAGGAAAACACGATTTCTGAAAGAATTATCTAAAAGAGAATATTAGGAATTTGTTGTGGCACAACAGGAGACAGGGATACATAACATAAGAACTGTGGGCTAATTATAATAAAAATAAAATACATCAGTAGAAACAGATCTAATTCACTGCTGAAACAGCGCGTAAAAGGTAATTCTACCTTTTGCTTTTCCTTTCTGAATGATGGAAAATCTACTTGTACATTGTTTTGGCTAGGACCTGACAACAGTTTTACCAAGAGAAAGATGAGGCTTTTGTCCTTGCTGAGCACTGGCCAGCCTGGGACACACGTGTGTCATGCAATGCAGTCAGGACAGTCTTGTCCTGCTTTCCCCACACTCATTTGAACAGATTTGTTTTCCTCCCAGAACTGCTGGTCAATTGTTAATTGTAAGACCATGATGAAGCCTGACAGTTGTCTCTCATGCACTTATATTTTGCAGAAAACAAAAGCTAGATCTTACAAATGCTCTGGGAAACCAATATTCCTCTGTTGCAAATAGGAACTGGGGGAACTGAGTCAACTAACACTTTCAGTTCAGAGATGAACGCCCTCATCTCACGGCCACACACCCCCTTCAGTTCAGAGATGTAAATGCCACTGACAGTAATGTCCTCTGGAGGACCAGTACAGCAGAATTAGAAGGTCACTGAAACAGATGACTTTTCCCATCATTTTTCACAGTTGCTTTTTCATTTTTTTAACCTGGCATCTGTTCTCCCATGTGTGCATACACATAAAGACTGCTAACTCTAGCTGCTTCTTTAAGCACATTTCTGGGATGGGGATGGAAAAGACATTTTTGTTGGAGAAAAGGACATCAAGATTTGAAGCACAAAACCTTCTCTTGCTTTCAAATGCCTTGAACTGCTGCAGTTATGTGACACAGCCAGACAACTGGCTTAGCTGGCTCATCACATTCCTTCACAGGTGAGAAGGCAATGGCTTAAAAGAGAGAATAAAATTCGCAACTTGCAAAGCACCTTTGGGTCTTCAATATACTGTGTACATCATTTGTACACATGTTTGTGAGATGGGGGAGGCAGGCCTGGGAGAGATATAGAACAAGTAAGAAATAATTAAACCTAAAAACTAATAAGGTGAAAGATCTATAGGAAGCTAATATCACCTTGTAGTTTCACAAGTTATTTTTAAGGACTGTCTAAAATCAGTGAGAATTTGATTGTGGCATTCACAGCTGTGATACTAATCAGTGGGCTCAGCTACAGCACAAATCTGGCCTCAGGTTGATATTGATTGAACATCTATTCAATCAATAAAAAACCATAACCCATTCCTTTATTTCATCTAGTCTCAGAGTCTGCTGTCCCACACATTACATCTGAATAAACTGCAGCTTATGCTGTTTGCAGCGGGAATGACAATACCCAAAGAATAGTGTGGTTCTACCACCCTTTCCACACTCTGAGCTGTGCCACTGGTGCTGCTGTGCTAACCAGCAGGGACAGATGCTGAATGAAAAATTATTCTGATAAGAGCTTGTGACAAGCATTTTCCTCCTAGTCAGAACTTGCAACAAAAGGGGGTGGGGGAAACGGGACCAGTAAGGAGTATTTGCATAGCAGCAAGCACTCAACATCTGCGGCTTTTGGGCCTCGGGACCAGGAATTTGCAACCTGGGCTGCTTTTGGATTGCATGACAAGGCCCTGAATTTGGATTTAGTCCCAGCAGGCTAATTAGATATGCATGATAATCCAAACAGATATGAAAAAAATCTCTATTTAATTAGGCAGAGTACTACTTTTTAAAACTTCACTCACACTCACTTAAGTGTCCAAAGAGCTTATTCTCTTATAAAACTAACACACTAAAAAAAGCAGAGGGTGCTTTTACAAAGTATACTTGATCTGAACAAAATGAAGAAAGATACAAAATGAGAGAAGATATAAAAGATAGAGAAACAGAATAAAGGCTGCTATTCCTCCTTCTCTTTTGTGAATATAGCTTAGAGTTTATTATTCATATCAGTTCTGTGCACCTCATGAAATTAAATTAAAATTGGTAGAATACAGTGAATGAAGAACACAACAGCTTCACTTTCCTGTGAAGGTGCACGCATGTACATACAAGGGTGTACATTCCCACACACAGGAGCCCTCTCAGAGAAGGGGGAGAAGCAAGGGCTGTGAGCAGGACTGCTGCTGGGCAAGGGTCACCCTTGTCCTCACTCTTACCAAAATTCAAGTATTTATTCAAAGCCTGATTCTTGGAGACACCCTTCTTTAATCCTGCAATATACATCAGAAGCTTGAAGTTCTGACACCCAAAGAAAAGATGGGCAGGGAATAAGGGCAGGTTTTAATGGAAAGATCAGGTTCAAACAGAAGGCAGGCATGTCCTTTTTTTAATTTCCAGGAGTTTTGGCTTTATAGCAAACATTTTAAGGGGCTACTAAAAGCAAGAGAAAAGTACCTTCAATTCTGGAAAACACAATAGGGCAAACAACCCAAGACAATCTGGATTTCCTTTCAGAACAAAGATGCATGGGGTATCTCCCTATAGAAACAAACAATTAATAAATATTTTTATGGAAGCACTGCCTATATAGCACTCATGAAGCCCTTCATTTTACATCCCAATAACAAGGATGTATTCCAGAGAAAGGTATTCTAGAGACTGCTGTTGAGTCTGCCCTGGAATGCCTTTGTGTAGCAAAGCAAATGATTGCCCTGAGGGGATTTTCCCACTGCTCATAAAAAATGTCACAGCCTAGCCTTGTCCCATCTGTACTGTGCTTTCTCAGGGCAACATCAGTGCAACCCATTCAGAGAAGCCTGTGCTGTAAATAGTGATGTTTAAATGTTACACAGAACAGTGGCAATTTTTTTTCCCACTTAAAATGTTAAGAAATGAATATATTAAAAGCAGAGCACAACGTGATGTTTTACCAATAAAAATGTAGCAGGGCCAGATCAGCAAAGATTCAGAGCCTGTCTTCATTTGAAGGGAAAAGTCCAGGAAAACAGGGAATAGACAGGAGAAATGATAAGTGTACTTTGCACATACTCACATAAACCACACAGCTTCTACTAGAATTGCAGCCAATAACTCTGCCCTGCCTGGTCCATCTTGTTTCGTTACTGGATGTAGGGAGGTCTGAGGTTTGGCACAAGAAGTACTTCCAGAAGAGAGGTCTAGGATATGGTAGGGTCCAGGCACACCCATATCTGTGGTCCATGCTGCCTCTGTCACAAAACCCACTGGATCTAAAGTGTAAGAGCAAAATAAGTTTGGGTCTGTGATGTCTCTTCACTTCCAGCAAATGCTGGAGTGCAGCTTAAGGCTTCCTCTTAGAACAGACTGTAGGATATGGATGCAAATTTAGTATGTCTAAAAGGAGAATAAACTCAAAGCTGTACAGCACTTCCAGGATGACATGAGGCCAACATCCTCATCAGGCCTCCCTCTTAGACCAAGACACTTGAAATGGGATATGGGAAACCGTGTCCTGACAAAACCTTTCAGGTCTATCTATTGGCTAAAGCACTACTCCTACATATAATCTGCAAGGCAGCATGGTTCCCTCCATCCCAGAGTGTCCCAGCCCTGCACTGGGCATACAGAAAAACCCCATATGCCCACACAACTTTCTAATTTGTAGTGGCACTTAACACAACAAGCCAAACATGCCCACGGCTATCACAGGAGCAGCCTACTAGAGCAAAACCACTATTCTAATATTTACAATTGACTGCTTGCTACAATTGCATAGTGGCTGCCACAAGCTTTGAGAGGTGGCAAGAACAAGGCAAAAGTCATAGGTCAAAATATCTGTAAGGGAGATAATGAGGGATTATTTGTTTTATACCCTTTGACTTAAATCTTTTCACTTCCTCCTTCCCATACAACATAATGCTGTCCATGAATCTCCCCACAGTCATCTTCTCAGAGATTTCCAGTGCACTTCTGCAAACATTTCCTCATGGTGTGTCCATTTAGATACAAAATTGGTTAAGTGGAACGTGACATACAAAATGGACTTGTGCTTTTGACAAAGTAGAGGTAAGCCGATACCTTTTGCCCCAATTCACTCAGCAAACTTCTTGTTAGTAGGCAAATCAATCTGGACTTGCCAGACTTGGATCTGTGCAGATGTGAATCTCCAAGGTAAAACTTTTTGATTTAGCAACCTAAAACCTTGGGGAATACAGACACTAAAATACACACTTGGATTCTTGGGGCCCTTTTTGCCTAGTCTGAAATCCCTGTTTGTCTCTTACTGTCTGCATAAGAGGATGGAAATCCCTGTAGAAATAGAAAATAGGCAGAACTGGAAACAATGGATGCTGACAAGCACACTATCATTATAGGTATTTATGTGCTGAGCATCAAATTGATAGTACCTTCATTTGTAACTTTTGCTCATCTGTTCACTATTATTAAATGAGCTCAGAAACCAGAGGAGATTTGAGAGCGACAGAGTGTAATTACACACTTTAGAAGAAGATATTTTTCATTGTGGTTTTAGAACATAACAACCTATTAAAAAAAAAAAAAAACCCAGCAGAAAGAATGTGGGTATTTCAATTCAGCTACGTTGCTGTCCTCAGAGAACATACGCATTAAAAAAATCTGCTTTTCACTTTGGTTCTAACTAAATGTACAAACAATGCAAAGGCTACTAAAAGCTTTTCCCTTGAAATACCCAACTCTGCTTAATGTAGAATTTTGAAAATCATGTATTTAAATAGTGATTTTTTGTTGTTGTTGATCAACAATCTTATTATTTTTAATTTTGTTGAGTGATTTATCTGCTTACTTTCATAACATCCATCTATACAGGAAGTTGTATAGTCTAGCTGTAAAGTAGCTGTGTTTTATTTGTTCTATTTGATCTAGCATCAAAAAGCTAAATATTTTAGAACACTGAAGTCAGCAATGGCAAATAGGTATATTGAGGATGAGGATCAGCAACAATGGATAAGAAGAGATGTGAGGGAAAACTAGTAATCCTATCCATATGACTATGTGAAATTACCAGCTTCAGCTTGAAGAGGATAGTGTCAGAAATTACTTCTTTAGGAAAAATGTGGCATATTGTTATTCTTGGTCCTGTGCAGTGAGGTCTTCCAATGGCAACTCACCTTTAGTGTGAAGGTTCCATGTCACATGCTGAGCCAGGTTTTAATCTTCATGGGGATCTTGTGGTTCCATGCTGCCACAGACAGCCAGAGTCATCTGGCTATTGCTTTTTCATACAGAGATCATTTGGCTATTCTTCCACACACCATGCCTGCAGTTTATCTAAAATTCATAAGAAAATATGTGTCATTGTGCCTGAAAAAAGCACAGAAGTCCCTGGCCAAGGGAAACTTCACTTCATGTATTTTCCACCCTTATCAAAAGTTTATTGTGTTTGTCTCAGTGCAGGATGTGTCTGCGAAAGCAATGTACTACAGAGCTACTTGAAAAATACCAATATTTGCCTTACACCTAGGAAAAAAAGAAAGCAGCCTCAAGAAACATAGACTTCCTAAACTGATTCAGCCAGCACATGAACATCCCGAAATGACTGTCATTTAAGAACCCTCCAGTTACCACGCAGCCTCTTCTCTGCAACCTCCAGTGCCTCCATTTCATATCATGCAGCATCATGTTGCTGAGGCTCTGCCATAAGCAGCAGTCTCGACATGGTACCCGTGACCACAAGAAGATGGTATCTGTTTGCCTGGCAAAGATATTTAGCACCTGTCACTTGAATACTTTCTTATTTTGTGCAGGGTCTAATGAGCTAATGTAATGATTTGAATTCAAGGAATAATCAGAATACATTTCAGGTAATAATTTTTTAAGCTACAAAACCTTTTTCCCCATTTCTGAAGAATACATGAAAATTTGAATATTTCCAAAGGGAAGGAACTTCTGGGAGGACTTGTGATCAGTGTGTATGGATACTTGTACACAAGTATGGTCCCATTTCAGAGTGAAGCCAAAAGAAATAAGTTTTTTGGTCTTTTCCTGGTTATTGATAATCCACTGCAAATGGAATAGTTCATCTTTTCCCATCTCCTCTCCTTTAGAACTCTCCAACCCAATCTGATACTGGTGGCAAACTAACTTAATAAGATGTTGTATATGTATCTGTGGATCAAAATAAAGTAAAACATTAAAAGCATTTATTGTGTTGAAATTTTCTATGCCAATTTTCTGCTAAGAAGCAGAGATTCAAAAGGTCAGGGCTCTTGCAGTACAGAGTTAGTGGTATATTAGTTACAGTAATTCAGCCTGAAAATTCCAGGAGAAACAAACACAATGGAATGCCCTGAATTACAGGAGGCGACCACAGCTTTAATCAGCTCTTGGGAAAAGAGAAACATGCATTTGGTTATTGACAGTTGATAAACTCTATTATGAGGTTTGAAGAAACAAGGAGTTCTAGGATTTTTTTCTTTAAGTAAATAAGCTTTTGTTTTCATGCTTCCCCCCTGCCCTGGCCCTGATTACAGAGACTTTTTTCCTCTTTACTAGACTGATACACTTTTCAAACTGTTACAATTGTTCCTGGCATTCAGGATTTTCAGACCCTCACTGGACTGTAAAGTCTGGGATGAGTATGTCTCTAAGTGATGTCTTGAAATAAAGTTCAGAAAGCAGAAGAGAGCCTGAGATGATTGATTCTGTACAATGGAACTGTACTGATTACACAAAGGTCTTAAAATCCAAGGTCTGACTGAAGCCTTTGAAAGACAATTCAGTCAAGAATTCTAGTCAGCTTAGTGTGCTTGTTTTCAGGAAACACCTATTTCCACAATTCCATCACTGAGGAAGTTACCACTGAATTTTTCTCTTTGTAAAAAGCTCTGCTTCAAAATGTAAGTCATTATTAAAAAATGAAGATAGAGGAGGAAAGGGCATACATTGTCATGGCTTTCTCAACACCACCATTATTATCAATATATTAAGCCAATACAAAATATTCACCAAAAACAGAAGTAGTGCCTTAAGGTAGTATTTGAGTTTGCATAGAGCCTGAAACACAAGCTTGGAGAGCTACAAATGCCACATTCATTTCCAATGTTTGATTACTCCACAACTTTAAAGTTAGCATGTTGATGTTACATTAAATTGCTAATTGTATCAGAGAATTTCAGAAGGTCGAATAACCTCCTATGACTGTCCAGAATGAAATATGAGATGTCGAAAGCAAGCAAACCCAACTTTATTTATAGGTGTGGGGGTTTAAAATTTCATTATTTTCAAGCCAATAGACTGATATTTCTTCCTTTTTCAAGTGACTAGTATTTCCAAATGTTTAATCAACATTTTCTGCCTTGTCCAGAAGCATTAGAAACTCATACACAATACCAGAAAAGTGTGTGAATGCCAGCCAGAAAATGAAACAAATAAGGAATTACCAAATCAAGGAACATCACAAAGCCATGAAAGGAAGAAACCAAGGCAGTTTTACCATATTTTTTTGATATCATCCTCTGGCAATTAATTCCAAAGGACAGGCTATTTTTTTTCAATAATGTTTCATTACATTGCCTTGCGAAATACCAGTGTATACCAGCTGTCAGGTTTTCTCCTCTTTAAGCAATGCTGCCACAATTTCCTATCAAGTAATTGCCCTCACAAGCAGGTACTGGAATAACATGGGACAAAGAGTTTTGTTGTGTTCCTTTGAAAGACATTTGAGTCAGAGGTTAAAGAAATCACTGCTCCAGAGGCTCTTAAACATGTCATTGTCATAATATAAAAACTGACTTACTAACTTAGATTATTTGGAGAGTTAAGTGCTTGTGTTATTGCAAATTAAACTAATTAGTATCGTTTCCTGACAGCTGCAGTGAGCGATAGCAATTCCATGATTTTTTCTTCAGCCGCTCATGTGGGATGAAGAGAAGAGTGGAGACAGCTTTGTGATTTAATGGAATGGGATCGGTTTATCATCATAAGGGCACATCGTTCCATTCTTAGCACAACTCTGCTGTTTCCTCTGCTCCCTCTCCGTTCATCAGCTATTATTGCACTATTAACTTACTACATGGGAGCCGGGGGAGACAGATGGAAGTTGCTGGGAACTTCACAAATAACCAGACAAAAAACTACACTGGAATTTGCTTGAAGTATTTCCTGCTTTTGGAACTGTTGTAGATTATATTTGCCATCATTTTAACCAAGATTGTTGCTGCCAGTAGAAGATACAAGAACCCATTTCAATACCATAACTGGTTTAATTGTTATAAAGGCAGAATCGTGAACTAGTGATGATTGAAGTCTCTAGCTTATATGAATAATTGCGTAAAAAGGGAAAGTTACAGTATTTAATTGGCAGGCATTTAGCAAATCACTTGCATTTATCATGTGTGGAAAATGTGTACCAATCATGGTGGTAAAACCATTGTGCTTACCACTGCCCAGAATTTCCATAAGATTACGTGAGGAACAATAGCAGACAATCCCAACAAACTCTAATAAAATGTCATACAGAAAACTGAAAGTAATCTGATCAGTGAGGAAACGTCTAAGATTTCTTTAGAAGAGCCAGAATGAAATAAAACTCTTGTCCATCTCCCACTTCACAGAAGCCCACACAAATGGATAAAATTACTCTGAATTCAATTATTCTGGAATTCTAACTTTCTAGAGACCATTGGGTCGTGCTTGAACTTTTCATTAGATCGCTTTGGTCAGATTTATGGTCTACTTATATTACTAAACTGGCTCCAAAGATTTGCTCTATCTTGGAGCCATTGGAATAGATTGTAGCTTTGTGGTTCACAGACTGGATTAATGTTTTCAGCTACTAATTAATTGCTGATCACCAGCATGGAAATTGAATTATCTATAATCATATTAAAATATGGGGTTTTGTTCCTCTCCTCCATGAATCATTTAGCTTAGAAAGTCTTGATGGAAAGAAATGCATATTTTTGAGACAACACAATACTTAACTAAAACACTAAAAGGATTAGAGAAATAAATCCTCTTCATCATTGCTGAGCAGAAATTTCTGCATAATGCCAGCTATCTGCTGTCCTAGTATGGTCACTGTTTGCACAGGGTCTGAGTACCTTCCACTTTTCCTGCATTTATTTTCAGAACACTCCACATAATAGGGAGTTTCTAAAGACCCTTTGTCAAGGGAAGGAGTAAAGAACAAGTGAGAAATCTTCAAGGCAGCACTGGAACTATGTGAGGCAAGAGGGAGTTAAAGCTGTTTCCTCCATGTGCCAGATTTGTATCTGTAACCACATAATTTTTCATATCTATAATCAAGATGGCAATAACAAAGCCCATCAAGGGAGAAGTGGCTGTGGATCCAGTTTCCATTCACTGGTTTCAGGGACCTTACACATTCTGAGCTAGGAAGAATCTTCCATGGCCACTTAGGAAACACTGCTTTCCCAGCATCTTAACACCTCCAGTCATTGTTTTTCCATTAGGATTGATTCCCATCAGTTATTATTTTCCTTATGTTTTACCTGTGTAAAGGGCTACAGTAAAGCTGTGCCATTCTAGTTGCTCTGCATCACTGAAAAGGAAAGTTACTGTTCATCCTACACCCACCAGGCTTCTTTCTGCCACTGCTCTTGACCACAGAGACTTTTCTCCCTCTTGGCCAAGGACCCATAGGTGAACTCCTTGGTGAGCCAATTCACCTTGCTGACTCAGCACAAAACTATTTCCCTATATTTTTTTTCCTTTCACAAAATGCATTCCCAACCACTGTCAACCAATCCAACCCTTCACTTGAGACACTATGTTCATTGCCATGAGATCTGTTGGCTTGCATTCCCACAAAAAAAGTTGAATTCACCTTTGCAGAAAATTTCCTTTGAAAGACAAGAAGCTTGTATAAGTGAATAAAAAGGAGATATTGTTACTAGGACCACTATGTACACTTTTCAGGTACACCAAATGGGAGAGGTTACACACTTTCAAATTTACAACTGTTTAACTGAGTGGTCCAGCTATGAACAGTCTAGAAATAATCAGCACATTCTAGACTTAATTATTTTAACTGAATATTTATGGTCTTTAGACAACTCATAAGACAAACAGTATGTCTCAAAAAGAGGAGATATAAAACATGCAGTGTTAAAATGCATTGTATATTGTCATCTAGTAAAGCTGTTTCTTTGTGAAGCTCTTGCTCAATTTGTCAGGCAGGACACAAACCAGGAACACACTCAGCCTTGGACCAACCAGAGCTTTAATATTAGAGATGGGTGAACCTCTAAGTTTGTGATTTTGGGAAATTCTTATGAATCATTTCCATGGCTGACCCAACTACATGGCAGTGGGATTTCCTTTTCCTGTGTTTTAAAAGGCATACACTGTGGGGTTTTTTTCTCTGTAAAACCACATTTAAACATCTGCATAAAAACTTGCCCTCACTTAGAGACACCATGAAATCAGAGATGAGAATACCTTACATCCTCTAGGACAATATCCATTAGGTAAAAGGTAAAATCAAAGGTACATAATAACAAATCAGTTTTACAATCAGCCATGTAGAAGCAAGTCTGGATTCTAATCGAAAGAGTTTGCTTTCATTATTTCCAGCAACAGGATTCTACTTTAACTTCCCTGCCATCAGATTTTACCCAAGGTCAAGTGATACATCCCTGCAAAAATTAAGGCACTGTCGGTGTTTTTTCGTGAGTAGTAAACATACCTCAGTGTTTCCAGACAGCAGATAGGAAGCTAACATCAAAATCAGCTGGGACTTTTGTTCATAGAAATTCAGTATACTGCTTTTAAAATGTCAGAAGCAAAAGTAGTCTGATTTTAATTTAAATTCAATTTTTAAAATACATTTTTATGTATTTTAAACTATTGGCTCATATAATTCTAGATGTCTTAAATTATTATGAGCTTTAGGAAGTAATATTTCAACATGATACATCATGGAAAAGCACTCACTGGGGGTCTCTAGCTTTCAAGACTGACTAGTCGTTTTGAGTATCTGATATATCTGAAAGAAGACTGATTGTATTATGTTTTAGTATCTATCATCAGAGAGGCAAACTTGCTTAAGACATCTTAAGACAGCCTTTTGCAATCTGATTTCCAAAAGTTCTTGAACCTTAATGAATTGATATCCTAGATGGAGACAGGCACTAAAAACATATAATAATTACTTTGCGTTTCTGTAAAAATTTCGACAGAGCAGCAATTCATAGGATTTTTGAGGGGCATAATCTCAAGACTATCGTCTCAGAATTATTGAAGTGAGATCTGGTGAACACAGTATTTCTTTATGGACTGGAAGAAACAAACAGAATTGGGTTTCTTTACCAGAAGTACATTGCCATTTCTTTATTATAAGACAAATTAAAATAAAAAAGTCAGCTATTGACTTCTTAGGTTACAAGGGTTACCACAATAACAAAACAAAGCTCACACTGCTGATCTATTCCAGGAGTTATGGGCAGTCCTGTCTGGAACAATAGCCACAGCAGAACCCACACAGTGCAGCAAGGATGTGCTACTTGAAAAAATATAGCTTTGCAGAACTTGTCGTGTTTCAGTGGCAGACATTCCTGAGACATATAGTTCCCTCATGACAAATATTGTCTATTACTCAATTAACACATCTTTAAACTGAGAAGACAAGCTCTTGGCAAGAGGCACTTGCATTGTGTAAACAGATAAAATAGTTGCTTGCCTTGTTATAGAAAAATTCTCAGCAGAGGGAGTGTGCACTCCTCCCAGCTGACAGCATCTCTACACCAGGGTGCTGCTCCAGCAGCTACAGCACCGAATGCTCCCCACCAGTACAGACCATGCCTTGCAGTGGCCTGACACCACTGTGTATGAGTTTGCAGTGTTGCAGAAGTGCACTCCAAGAGCCAAAAAGCCTCAATGCCTGTCAGCTGTAGTAAATACACCCACTCTCCATCCGCTTTCCTACCAGCAGTCAACACTGCACCTTCAGAGAGTTATACAAGGCTTTGCCACAGGCTCTTCCTCTGATCTGAGTGAGGAGCACATGTCCAAAGCTCATCCAACACGGCTGGCTTGGCACACCTTGCTTTTACTTTCAGGATCAGAAAGTACTTCTCATCATCTCAACAGCTTAAAGCAGCACTGCTAGCACACACTAAAAGTGCATTGTCAGCATTCAAGAAAGGAAGGAAGGACAAAAAGAAAGTCACAGTAATGAAGCTTCTGCCTATTAGTCATCCCAGTCAGTAGTTTAGAAATAAGAAAACAGTTGACCAGAGAATTACAGTGTGGTTGTCTGATTCTTAGTGAGCATCCCAGGGCCACAGGCTCCCTCACCATCAGAAAGAGCCTCCAGAATCCTCTCCAGGGGAGTGTATTTCTGTTACGCCCCACAGAAAACTTCCTTTTTGAAAGACCTTAATTTAACATCCTGGATTCATCAAGAATTGAACTTTCTCAGTCACTTCTTATTCCTTACATCTTCCCTTATATCTCCCCTGGAGAAAACAGGACTTGCAGGTTACTGCTTTGATGCCAACACTGTGAAGCAGGCAAGCCTTAGCCCAAACACAGTCTGTGGCCTCCATGAAATGCCATCTGTGGCTCCCAGGGAGGTTGTTCCTGTTGCTGCAGCACAGGCAAGTCAGTTTGGCAGCAATGGTCTGGTTTTGTTTGGACATTGCAGGTATGTGGACCAATCACCAAGCTCCACAAGCTTAGATTCAGCATTTCAAGATTCAGCTTTATTTTGGTCTTGGGGTCAGAAGCCAGTATTGCAGATTTCCTTTCAAAGCCATAGTCACATGTCCTCTCTCTTCTCCAACTCTCTCCTCTCTCAGGCAGGAGATATTGACCAATCACCTTTGATCAAAGATGATTGATCAACATGCTTTTTGATTGGGCTGGAGTGGGATCTTTAGCACTTTTTTCCACTGTGAAGCCAAACAGGCTGAGGTAATTGCCATGGATCTAGAATTACATATGAATGTACTCTTCGATGCATCACACCTTCTCTCACACTTGCAGATTTTCAACTGCTTCCTATTTTATCTTAATATCCTAGAGCCTCTAAATATTTTTGCTGTTAGCTAACTTGCATATTTTTTAATACAAATGAAAAGGTAGTAATAAAATGTCCACCCTTCTAATCTCTAGTTTCAAATTGTTTAGCTTGTGCTTAGAACATAAAAGAATGTACCCATAGGAGACCTTGGTGTCTTATTGCACTAAGTACACTCCTCTAACAGAGTGACTTGGAAATGTGATCATGGATTAAGACCAAAGGCTAGAAATATAAAGCCTCCAGGCTGGACAGCAATGTCTGCTTTTGCTTAAACAGTAGACATGGGGGGTTTTGAAGGCAGGAGATCAAGTGCTAATTATCAGTATTATTGGTGAATACAATGTCTATTTCAAAAAATGTTAGCCATTTATTTAGGCACACAGACCCAGAAAGGGCTACTACTCATAGGCAAACAAATCTTCTGTAATCTTTGCCCCAGGAATGTTTCTTACAACATTAATCTGTGTATTTCTTTGTCTTAAATAACCACTATCAAGCCAAATGCAAAAATTTATGTAGTTACTTCACAATGAAGTGTTTTGTTCAAAAACTCAAAAAAATTTACACCTGTTTTTTTATTAAGAAAATTCAGGTGTGCATACACACTATTCCTAAGCATGGCTATTTTTGAAATGAGACTCTTCTGCACAAAAGTTACTTTTCTGTGCAACACTTGGTCAAAAATCCAGAGAATAAAAATTCCTGATGTTCCAACAAACAAATTTTAAATTCTATTCCAATAGAAAAATTTTCTAACCAATCTTCAGTCTGGAGAAAAGACAAACTTCTACCAATATCTTTCTTTTCTTTCTTCTAAGGAACTATAATCTTAAATATCAGAGTTAGAAGAATCAGAAAAGAACAGATTTCTTCTAGATTTCTATGACTGATTCTCTACCTGCTATATACTCAATTTCCTTATTTAAAGAGTTCAAGGTTTTGAAATCAGGTGACCAGTCTGTTATCTTCCTTTCAGTGCTCTAATACTTACATATCATTCTGCTACTTTAGAAGAGCTAGGGAAAGTGGTGAGAAGTGCAGGTATTTAGGGCTGCCATCTTCATTAGCCATCTCTTGGCTTTCATGTTAGTTACATTCTGCTTACTGGACTTCGATTTGCTATTTTAATGATTTAAATAAGAATAAATGCTCTGAGAAGAGGAAGGAACTAAAAAGAAAATTGTAGGGGTATTCTCTGATCCTACTGCTACTTGATCACACAGGATTCATTAACCATTTGTTCTCATAGTGTCTCCAGACATCAGAAGTGGCAGCTAATACAGGAGAAGCACGATTTACTCTGGAAGCGTACCCCACTAATGTTCAAACAGCCAACTTAGGAAATGCTGGGTTACTTTTAGAACAACAACAGCAATAATAATAACTATTCAGAAATGCAGCCATGCAAACTGATTAAAACAATGCTAGTCCTGGATTAGTGAGATTTGACTCTGGTAAGACCACTTTTTGCTGTGGCAGAAAGAGCTCCCTTTTGTATGTTGCTGCTTCAGTACAGCACTATGCCTTGGGCAGACAGAGTCCAGGGCAGTGAGGAGGGATTACTGCTGCAGGACTCTGCACTTTGGGCAGCGTGATGCACTGTAAGGCAGATTACTGTGATTTGCCACCATGTAATCCAGAGATATGATTGCATCTCATTTCAGAACTAAATGGAACCGTCTGCCCCTTTGTGTTCAATCAAAAGCTATGCATTGACTCTCAAATTACGTCTGCATTTACCACCTAAAACACGAAAGGGAGCTTGTTTTTTCCAGCAGTATCTCCACTCTTTGTGCACCAAATTCAGTAACCCACCTGCTCTGGTGTGCACAGCAGTTCTCTTCTTCTCCCACAGACAAGATGATGGGATTTATCTCAATCCAAGAATCTATTCTCCCCTTTTCCCTGTTGAGCAGTTCCAGGTTCTCAGGCGCCGGCTCTGGCCAGGTTTTTGAATTGTGTAATAAATCCCCTGCCAATGTGAAAAGCCTTCGGGTCAGTATGTACTTTTTTCCTTTAAAACTAAGCTTATATAATAGGACAGCTGTATTTCACAGGTACCATTATTAGCTGCGGAAGAAAGAAGTGCAGCTGTAAGGCTCAGCTGAAATGACGTTCCCTCCTAAAGAATACTTTGTATTCCTTGTAGGGTGAGGCAAATACCTGCTGTCAAACCTCATACAAGAAAACTTAAATAAAGAGAGCCTTATCACTGTATCCTTTTAGATGGGAACAGAGATTAAAGAATGTGTTCAGGTCACCTAGGAATTCTGCAGTGGAACAAAATGGACACAGATCTTCTGAATTCTACCTCAGCAACTTAACTACAAAGCTTTTCTTCTGTTTAAGCAATCAGAAGCAGTTTAACCAGCATGACTTTTTATCCTTTTACAAACTAACTGAAGTGCTTATATAAGACCATATATTTTCTGGTGGATGAAATACCATTTCTGGGGACCTCTCTGCCATGTTGTTTTGTACAGTTTTAATCAGTTTGATGCCAGCAGTGATAAGATTTACCCCTACCCAAAACAACACAGAGCTCAATCCCAGAAGCCATGGATCTGTGACTGACGTCTGAAGGACTGTAGACAGTATTTTCTATTCCTAGCATCATCAAGCAGAGCCCTGCAGGAGACTGTGGCTTCCTTGGACTGACAGCTGATTGCTGCCAAGGGGAACAAATGCCGGGTATAGATTTTCCTATTTCTTCATGTAAGTCTCTCACCAAGAGAAGGCTCCTTAGGAGGTGGGAGGGAGGGCAGAGGGGGTGATGCAGAAGATAAAAACAGCAGCACAATCCCACTAATCATATGTCTGAAGATAGCATTGTTTGAAACAATGAAAACAGACAGGATAACACCCACCTCTACTCATTTTCTTTTCCCAGAACATCTTCCCCTTGGAATACATGAGTCACCTGGAATAAGTGTCAGGTCTGATTGCTGTTACAGGTGGTGTTGGAACACATACCATAGTAGAATCAGAGTTGGAAGGGACCTTAAAGATCATCTAGTTTCAACTCCCCCACCTTGGGCAGGGACACTTTCAACTAGACCAGGTTGCTCAAAGCCTCATCCAATTTGGCCTTGAGCACTTTCAGGGACAGCCCTGTGGGGTACCCACAACTTCTCTGGACAACCTGTGCCAGTGCCTCACCACCCTCACAGTAAAAAATTTCCTCCCAATATCTAACATAAACCTATAGTCTTTCAGTTAGAAGCCATTTCCCCTTGTCCTGTCACTACATGCTCATGTAAAAAAAGTCCCTCTCCAGCTCTCTTGTAGGCTCCTTTCAGGTACTGGAAGGCTGCAGTCAGTTCATCCCAAAGCCTTCTCTTCTCCAGAATGAACAAATGCAATTCTCTTGCCTTTTCTCAAAAGAGAGGTACTCCATTCCTCTAATCATCTTGGTGGTCTCCTCTGGACTCACTCCAACAGTTTGATGTCCTTCCTGTGATGCAGGAATCCAGGTAGCATCTCAAGAGTAGCTGCTATGATAGACATTTTCATAACTGTTTACAATTTTAAAAAAGCACTCATATTAAAATGGAACAAACCAGGCCAAAATTTCCAAAACCAGAGTTTCTTGTGCCATTGCCAGACTAGTTTCTAGCCCTCCATGTCAGTCACTAGGAATCCTCATGCCTTAGCATACTGAAAAACACCTCATGGCTGCTTACTAAAAGCCTACAGCCTAGGCAATCTAATCAAGGAACTGGCATGTCCTTCAGTTAGTGCCAGCTTCCACCCTCCAGGGGTCAGCTGTGCAGACATGGAATGTGTGAGTCAGTGCACATACAATAACAAGTTCAAAGCAGCACATGCTGGTTTGTGAACTGTATGTGTCTGAGACCTCCATCCCAGCACACTGATTGCTCCAGTTTTCATTCCTTTTTCTTCATCATCATGAAGTAACAACCTCTAGTGTTTCAGCCCAAGAAATAGTGCAGTCTCCTCCCCACATCAAAGAGACCTCTAGTATTAGTGCCTTACAAAACAGAACTTCAACTGCTATCCAGAACTACTTAAAAACAAACTGAAAACAAAAGCCAAAGCCTCCTCATCATTATACAACTGCAAATGTTTTGGTCCTCCATGTCAAACAAGCTTAGTTTTGACATAGACTTCTAAAGTTTCTGCTGGCTTGGCAATCAACACCCCCTGTCTCACAAGCTTCTTAATATCCTAAAATTCCACAGCAGAACAGCAAGAAATGATTTGATGAGGAACGATGGATTAATTCATCTCACATATCTGTTTAAGGAAATTACAGGAATGAAATAATTTAAAGCTAAAAGTATTTTCTTTGCATGTCTCTCTTCTGAAAGACTCTTTGTATCAAATGCTATGAATTCATGTTACTCTGCTACCAGTGAGGCTTTTGCAGTGTGGCAGTGGCAGCAAATAACATATAATAATCTGTGGTGAACTGTCATTAACAGTTAATTTGATACTAAACACATTTCCAACAAGTAATTGACAGATATTTTCTAGGTGTTATTTTTGTGTCACTGGATTGGTATCACAAGTGTCTCATGCCCTCCAGCAGGAAGAAGCATCTGCAGTATCTGCAACCAAGGGGATTTTTTGAAATCATGGTTTTGGCACTTTCTAGAGGCCTTCTATTCAGCTAATGGCTCTAGCGCAAGTTTACAAGCACAGAGGCAGGCTGGATGCTAGGAGAACATTGCCATTCCTCCCAGGGAGCAATTGGAGGTCTGTCAGACCAGCAAGGGGCAATGCAGAAAACTTTCCAGGAAGCCACAGACATTTTTATTTCTCTCTAGCCTTTTAGCTGTCTGGCAAGCATTAGAAACTCCCGCTTGCATCAGCCCTAAAGAGGATTGCCCGTGCTACCACCCGGTAAAGAATGCTCTGGGGTCCCAAGACCACCACAACATGACATGCAAGCCATGTGCCCTGGTGGCAGCCGTCTCCACTCCATGCAGATACTTTAATTTGCCACTTCCAAAGCAGCTGTGTCAGTACTAGCAAGCTTGGAGGGGGCCACACTTACCCCTGAGGAACCAGCTGCAGAAGAAATTTGATGAGCAAACTCATGCTTCTGCTATTACAGCTGAGAACATGGCAGAGGTGCTTTCTTACCTCCCTACAGTGGCTGTGATCATCATTTAGGCAGTCACACAGTACCTGCTCCTGCTCGTCTTCGTGATGGATTAGAAATGCAAGGGGTTTGTCGTAACACAGTAAGGAAGCCACACACTAAGGCTCTGCATCAAGGCATTTGAGAATCATGTTCATTACCTATTGTACAAAGAGATAAATAATCCTCTTCTGAAATGCTGGTTTCCATCTACAACAACACTAATAGAATACTTATTAAAAGAGCAGCTCTTACAGACTTTGGAACAAGGGCAGAGAACAAGCAAAGTGCTGTGTATTTGCATTTATACTGAGATCCTTGGGTATTAAAACTGCTATAACTTTTTTTTCCAAGTATCATCTGTTGCATTCTTGAATACAGTCAACCTTGTCCAGGGACTTGGGCAAAAACAAAATAAGCATATGGTACATCCCACAGAAATTTATATTCTTATTTTTGTTCAGAAGTACAAGTTTTCATGCAATTAAAAACAATATTTACCATATTTTCACATGTATATCTGTACCTCAATCTATGCAAAGTCAGAGGGTAGATGGGAGTCTGATGGAAATATCCCTATGTAGGGGGGACCCATGACCACTGAGAATACACTGCATTGTTCTGTGAAAGAGAGAAGATCAAGAAATGCATCTTATTTTAGCATCACAATCTGCTTGAATTGCTTAAAGGTGCCTACATACCTGAATACCAGATATATGAAAAGCAGGACTTTTCAGTTGATACTGAAATGTATGTCTATGTTGATGCAGTGATCAACATAGATAGATTCACAGGACACCCCTCCTCTCCACATTCTGGATTTCTGGAAAGGGATCACCACCATGAAAGCTAGGAAGGCCCTCATTACTGATGGCCACATACACAGGGAATAACATTTACATGTGTATAATTCTTAACATATCTGTGTTTCAGGCTAATTTCTCATTAAGTGCTCTCTTCAATTGTCCCTGTTTCAGCCATGATTATCCTGAGCCACAGGAGTTTGTTTATGTTTGGAATGTGCCCTTCAGCTGTCAGAGCTCCACTTTTATCTTTTCATTCCAGGTGGATTTTTATAGTAGATCAAGTCAATGCTTTATATGGAAACTGTATAAAGTGAATTTAGTGTTTCAGCTTTGTAGTGGCCAATCTGAAACATTTTAAGCTTTGTCTGATTCGGCGTATTGTGACACTCAGAATCACACCATATGCATCACACTGTGAACCCACCTATTTCAGATGCCTAAAATCCAGCTTGGTTAAAACAAAAAAATTATTTCAAATATTCCAAAATTAAACAATGTTCATACTGACATACCAAGCTGAAGAGTCAGTCATAGAAGCCAATCTGTGACAAAATAGTAGGAAAAACCTAACATGACTATATCCAGACATCTCAAACACAGGTTTGGCTGGCAGTCTGGAAAATACTAAGTTTAAATGCCAGTATTTGCACTTGATAGTACACTAAATGCATAAATCCTTTAACATGATACTTTACTTGAGTCAGAATTCTATGCCTATAAAGCTATTAACGCTAAACCACAAATGTCCCAGCAGTTTAAGAGGTGGAAACTGAGTTACTGACATGTTATTGGGGTTTTATGGAAGCAGGTACATTATGGAAAACTATTGGAAAAGAATTAATTTTTAAAATACTGTTTTGTTAATGACATATCATCCAGATATAAAAACTATCATTTGCTTTTAAGGCACTTAGGTTATCATACATGTGGCTGTTGATGATTTTTTATGACAAAATAAAGACTTGCTCTCAACACAGAGTAATAGGAAAAGTTCAAATATGGAAAATACTTTGTGCGTTACTTGAAGAATCAGTTTTTTCAGGGTTTTCACTTTTATATTATAGGGGAAACCAAAGTATCCAATTTGTCTTTTTTATTTCATTTTTTCACTGAAAAGGTTTTAACATTCTGTACTCTCTTGTTTTAGAAAAACAAGGATCTTTTTTTTCCTTAAACCCTCATCTCTTTGGTAAAAAAAACCAGACATTTAAGAGAAACTGAAAATTCTTGTTAAGAAAAAATAGAACGTACTAGGATTAAAAATCTTTTGACAGGAAACTGCTGGCCAATTCTACTCCTAGAAGCTTATTGATCCTTTATTCGTGAAGAATTTGCTGCCTGAGAGCTGCCAGCAATTTGTAGTGTTCTTCATTGCATAAAGAGTATCTCACCACATTTCAGCAATAATTTCTGCCTCAAGCTGAGCATTTCAGCCGTGAGAGATTGCTTTGATGCTTCTGATATGCTTTTCCTCTTTGCATCCCAAGAGTAGTGGACAAGAGGAGATCTGGAATAAACAGATAAGCCTGTTTACCTGATGAAATGATGATGACTCTTAACAGGAGCAGATTTTTTGAATTCCTCTTTAGAAAGAAGGTGAATTATTTTCCAACACAAGACAGTGACACATCCTGTTGAACTGATTACTGCATCTGACACATTAGTTCATGTAACAAAGAAAAGGCCATTGTATTAGACAGTACACCTTTTGAGTACAGAGTCTGATATTTGCCTCCAACCCCAGACATTGGAGAGCTGTGCTCCTCTCTCCTGCACCATGACTCCAAGGGCAATGCACATGGGACACTGCGTTTCAGTGACCTGCACTAATTGTCCTCTGCCATAAAAGACACCTTAGAAGAGGCTGCGCCTCTGCCCTGCACCCCTGAGGAAACAAAATCCTAACTACACGAAAACAAGAGGTGAGAGTCAACTTATTAATGTGCCTCTTGGTGTGTGTGACTTATTGTGTGTGCTGGTGCATCTCCATGGAGGGGGTGGAGGGTAAGTCAGTTCCACTGCAGATGGATTACAGCAACTAATGGCATATTCAGGCAGGTCCTCATTATCCTCAGTGAAAATGCAATCGGACAGGCTCCAGCAAATAATCTGTGGAAAAACATCCTTTTCCCCACAGCATTTTGTCATGTTATTCAGGTTCTGCTCCCAAATTGAGATAATTATTTTCTCTTTTCTATACCTCATTTTCATATTCAAATCACTTACTTCACTTTAGTGCTGAATCAGTGTTGTTTTTCTTCCTTTGCAAGAAACATGGAACTGAAAAAGCAAGATTCTTGTCGTTGCCAACTGATTCTACCTTCCCTCAGAACAAGGAGAGTGTCCATGCAAATGAAAATAAGCTTACTGCATAAGGGGCATATGGTATAGAAAAAATTGTCAGTCTATTATTTTGTGTATTTCCACTACACCATGACTCTGTGCCAAACTCTGTCTCTTTCTCCCTAAAACCAAATTAAAGTATCCTTGCTGGATGGCATGATTTCTTGGTGGTTTTTATAGGCAGCCACAGGAAAATTAAGTTACGTGAATTTTAGTCAGAAAGTCTTGTTTCAGGTTCAACAAAACTGGGAAGTGATTAATCCTCTTCTAAAATATTCCAGATGAGACCTGATGCATAAAAAACCCCAGTTCCAAAGTGGTTACTCTCCAGCAGGGCAATTCCTTGTCTAATGGCTGAAACTGTACATGCAGCAGTGAATAAAGCAGCTAGATTTTTCAGTTCCAATAGAACAGTACATTAATAAAAGATTTCACCTTATGTGTTTCCTAAAGATATGACAGTAGCAGACACTTAATTCCTCATATTTTCCTGAACTTTTCAGTGAGCTTAAGAGGTTATGAAACACCCAGGCCAATTCCTAGAGGCCAGATAACACAAAGCCACCATAAGGAACATAGGCCATGAATCCAGAGAATCCTCTTCTTGAGCACTATGTCATATAACCTTTTTGAAGACCTCCTTTCAGTGCATGCCCAGCATTATGGTTTGCCTTTAGTGTGGAAAGAACACACGTGTATCTGCCGTTGTCTCTGATTGTAAACATCAAAGTAAATCATCGTGCAGGTCAACAGAGCAGCAGGAGGGAGGGAGGTCATGGCTACACGGAAGTGCCCACTATGCCCCCCTCTAGCTACTTTGCCACCAGCCTGCATTCCTGAGCTCTCTCTGCTGCACAGCACCAGGGGTATGTTTGCAGCTCACAAGGCCGTATTTCTGGTCCTCAGAGCTAACTTGCTATGGCTTCACCACACTGCACTGTGTCATGTAGACATAACTCACATTTCTGGTAATGCAACCTCAGTCCTTGATGGAGTTATGATGATTACGTTTCATCAATTGTGCTGCTTACAACAATCTAGTTATGAAGAAGAAACCTGACAAGGCCAAAAAATCGCAGACTGAAACACCCCTCAGACATACAGTTGTAATCCCTGTTCTCAGTCAGCTACCACTGCTTCAGCACTGTGCATTAGCACGCTTTCATGCGTGATCCAGTCACTACTGATCAGTGAGAAAGTTCAGCCAGGCCAGTCAGGCAAAATGGAATTAGAAAGCAGCCTGCCATCTGTATGCTGAAAATACTCCTCACCTTTCCAAAACCCAAGTATTCTGAAGGAAATTCTGAAGGAAAGAACAGATCTTTTGGAAAGATCTTATTGAAAGAAATCCTTGGCATCTTCATTTTCATATGTGTGTGGAATATATTGTTTTGTAATCTGAATCTGTTAAAAATGCATAATTGAAACAAATCTCTCATTTTTTTCCAAAGGAAGGAAGGACGAAAGAAAACACTAATAGTTTGCTTTCAAAGCTTTGACATTGACTTGGCATTCTGCTGTACTTAATGATAGCTCTACAAAGAAACAAGTTACTGTCTTATGTGGGAAAGCATATTTGTGGCTGAGAAAGTGCTGCAAAAATTGCAGAGAGCTTTGATAATTTTATGCCACATTTTCACCCCTGTTTTTACAGCCAATTCATTTAGTCAAAAGTCATGTTTTCTGCTGCTTATTTTTTCATTTCATATCTCCCAATTTAATGTTTTAGTTCTGGGTTGAATATAATTTTGCATGATGAAAGGTACCAAGACACAACTAAGGCTGCAACACTTTGTGAAATTTAATTCCTTCAGCTCATTCCATGAGAGAGGTCTTGAATCAAAACACAGGTTGCATTGCATTGCTTTTATATTTTCAGCTCTCTCCTAACCCAGTCAGGCCTCTTTCACTATGTAAATACCTTTATCACAGCCACACTTTCTAACAAATCAGTTTTGCACCAGCACATCAAAGTTCCCTTGGGATCCAAAAGGGGGTGTCTGGCTGAAGTTCAGACACAGCTTGTTCTTGTGTTTCATTCCACTTCACTGCAGACTTTTTCCTAGCAGGAGCTAAGGAAATGACAAGATTCCAGCTCCTACGTTTTGGGAAGAAAGACCCCAAGTGATTTTGCACCTGATCCAAGCCTCTGCAGTTCCTCAGAACTTTTTCTCTTGATTTCAGACAGTTTTCTGAGTTCTCAATCTATTTCTAGAAAAAGCCAATAGATTATGTTGTCCTCCCTTGCTTCAGTGTTTGAGACTTCTTGATAGAAAACAGATAGTAAAGGCCAAACCCTTAAATCATACAAACCTTTTGAGAGAAGCAGCTAAAAGTTGGTCATAAGCTTCTTGATTTTTGTTGTGTTTCAAATATCATTGCATTGTTGCTATGGCCGTTGTGTTTCCTATCAGAATGACTTTTAGTTTTAAACATGTTATGGTTTAATTCATATTTCCTAGGATTCCTTATGTCTCTGAATTTCCTCAGAACATATAAAATGAAAGCTTTTACAACTTAGCTCAAGAGATAATCGTTCTCCGCTCTCTAACAAAGGCTTCTTTTCTCCACTGTGTTAGCTACTAGAGCTAAATAAATATTCAAAAAAAAAAAAAAAACCCAAGCAAAACATTTAAAGGGCTCTTTCTTTTTCCTCTTAGATTATATGTAATTATTTTACTCATTTCACAATTATAGCCTTGCCTTCAGGCTGGGTAAGACTTTTTTTTTTTTTAAATATAAGGAACAAAACCACAACTTTTTGCTTTCTTTACTTTAAAATCTTGCCTTTTCACGGGCCAAGCCTTCTATAAGGGAGAATAAATATTGCTTGGACTATGAGGATTGGGAAACTGCTGGTCTCTTCTGTAGCAACCAGCTAAAAGTTACCTTTTTAAATTTTTGGCTTAACCCCTAACCATGTTTCTTACCTCAGTTTAGTAGACAGTGACAGGAGAAATCCAGCTGAAAAAGTCCATCATAACCGTTTAGTTGTGCATCCCTCTTCCTGTGCTAGTGTGAAGGGTATGATTCCCAGCAAGGTTCAGCAAGGGGAACTACAAGCTTAATGCTGAGCACTGCTGCTGTTCAAGTGACCCTCTCTTTTTTGGGTAACAGTAATCAGACCCCTCATCCTCTTTTTTATCATCAGGAGTTGCTACTAGGTCCAGACTTTCAAATATAAAGAGCTGATGCAGGGATTCCCTCTCTCTCACGGGGTTCAACCCGCGTCAGTTCTGTGCAGCCTCCAAACTAAGGAGCCCACAAACTCCTGGTGCATCTTCAGGTAATCTGTCAGGCAGGAAAGAGCTCCACATCCATGCTTTCATAAGCAAAGCCCACATCATCCTGCATTCGCTCTTCACGTCTCCAGGAGATTACATGCAGAAGCTGGGCTTGTGATATGACATATTTTAATGCAGAATCACTGCAGTATGATCCCCAATGTGATTAGGACAGCTCAGCCTTAGTCGGGATAGATTATTCCTATTAGTTTCCAACTGATCTTGGAACACAAGTATTACATCTGATTTTAATGAAACACAAGACTTTGTTGTTTCCAGTCAGCTAATGAAACAGTTGAACCTTTTCATGACTTGCTGTAATTATACCAAAGGCTCTGCATTATCGTGAACAATGGCAACCCCTTTACAAGATCTAAAGTTAATCCTCCAGTATTTGTGTATTGATATGTTTGGAAATGTAAACTGAGGAGTGAAAATAAATCAGTGCTACCCTGGTGAAATGTGAACATACCTGGCACAGAAGCTTTCACACAATACACTGTGGCAGCCTCTTAGTTGTATGTAATTTTATGTTAACAGGAAAAGTCACTTTAAAATATGTTTTGTTCATGAAAGCCTCAAGCACGTACACAAGTTAATCACATTTTAGAAGATCATGTTAAAGTACTTCTAAAAAAACAGAATGCATTATGAGGAAAAAAATTCAAGGTGGAAACATTACCAAGGAATTTCTTGCTTTTGACAGCTTTTTCGAAGAGTCTGGCAAGATGCTGTACTTTCAAAACTAAAAGCTATTTCCATTGGGTGGCTTGTTTTGCTTGTAAAACAGCTTGGTGGTCCTGGGACAGCTCTTACTGGACTAATGTTCTTCACACAAAAGCCACTACTCTAATTGGCATTAACTATAATTGGTATTAACTGTTCTTCCCTGCTTTGGCAGCCTCATCTGAGAAACCAAAAATCAAATCCACAATGCAGATCGAATTGCCCTTAATGGCCCCTCCACACCAGGGTTAAGGGCATGCTGAGGGTAAGGAATTGCTTTTGTTTGTTGAGGCAGGCAGACAACTGCAGTTTCTTCACCTGTCCAGTCTAAAGAGAGATTAAGGGTCTACGGAGTGATCAATCAAAAGACAGAGCACCAATGGATCCTCTTTGGAAAAATGGAGCATTTTAGTGGCAAGCATTAGGAAACGTCTCTCTGCCACTGAGTTGCAAGATGGTCTTCATCATATCAATCTCTGTGCCTTCTAGCATACGTACACCTATTTTAAAATATCATCTCTCTGGCAAAGTATGCACAGATGGAAAGGGCTGTTTAAATACCAGCAAACTCTAGCACATGGTTTCTCAAAACGTAGAAATCTTCTAACCCTTGGGGCAGGGGTGTGGGAATAGTAAGCATCATCCTGAGTAAAGTTACCCTGTTCCTGGTTACAAAACGATGCAAATTGGAAAGAGTTCACTCTTTGTCTCTCTTTTCCCATTTCATTTTTTTTGCTTGTGGGCAAAGGTATCCGTGCAGGTCTTTTCCATATATATAACAGATCTACAGATCAAAGGCTGATAAGCATAAGCACAGACCAGCAATAAGCCCCTTACTGACAGAAAGAGGAGTGAATGAGGCTGAACTGGGTGCATTCTGGCCAAAGACTGCAGCTACATCTTTTGTAGCTGCCCTGGTGGCTGATAGCCACTGCTACCAATGGCTCGCTTTATACAGTAAGAAAACTCTAACTGTGGAAAGTGTTTAAAACCACAGCGACTTTCTCCTTCCTGCTAAGTTGAGTTAGGGAGGAACTACATAGGTTCTGTGACACCAAGGAAGCAGTACAAAACCATTCTGCCAAAAAACATGACCTCCATATTAGCCTAAGTCCACTGACTGCACATGGGCCCAAGGCCATAAAATGTTGACCCTGGATTTTGGAGGGTTTCCAGTGAGAACAAACAGCCTGTACTCCCAGTTCTCTTTCCATCCAGATAAACAGTTCTATACTAGTATTTAGTAAGATTTTAACCACAGCCTCATAACTATATCCTTTCCTTTAAAAAACCCTGCATTTTTCAACAACAGCACAGTTAAGAACTACTCCTTCAAATGAGTTAAGAGCATTAGCAGATGGAAAATCCAAATGCTGTTACATACAAAAGACAGAGGCAAGGTTCATGCATCCTTGCATCAGAAATTTGAATGCATGGCTTTGCTCAGTCTTCTTATGACTTCATACCCAGTATCATTCAAAAAATACTTGTAAATGCAGTATGAACAGCTGTCCATCTTGCCTGCCCTGTACTTTCACACAGATAAACATACGTACTAACTCCCCAGCCACTAAGTCCAACTACTAATTCCAAATGCAAGCAAACCAGCCGTTGTCAACTATTCATTTGCACGGCCATGTCACCAAGGATCTTAAAGTATGAGATCACTGCTGTGTTAAGTCTTGAACTGGTACAGAAGAAAACAATAACCTGCATCAAGGAATTTCAAGGATGTAGCTATTCACTTCACTCCCAGGCTCACAACAAAAAACAATAACTGATAAGCTCACAGTAATAACCAGTATTTAAGGCAGAAACCGTAAGCTTCCATAGATGTAACCTTGTGGCTATTTTTTAAGGTCAGTTAACCAACTCCTATTTACATCAAAATCACCAGTGCAACTCTATAGGCCAAGATGGATACGCTTTCACTGCTGCTGTCTGTCTCCTGCTGTGTCACCCCATTTGGAAATAAGAAGGGAAGTTGGTCTGGAATAGATCATGTCCCTCTACTGTTAGTGTTTGGGGGTAAATAGATAATTATGAAGGAATTAGCTTCATAATATTACAGGGAACAGAGGACTACAGACAGAAGGAAACTTGTAAATATTGTTGATTTATCAGCACTTTGGATTGCCCATTAACACCATTAAGTTCATAATTTCCCTTCCCCATAATTGAGAATGTTATGTTTCTGTAAATTAAAGTACTCCAGTAATTTCTGCCTTATATTCATTATATTGAATATATTCATTCTCTCTCTCCACAAATGTGGTGGAAGTATTTTTTTTCAAATTTTCCATAGTCACATTTGTGATATGGAACAAGAAATGCTAAGAACATGAAATTTCAAGTAGAATTCTCTCGAACTTTGAAGTTCCTAAAAAACATCCACAAACAAATAACTAGCTTATGACCTAGACTTTCTTAAACCATAATTATTTTCCTTTTGGGATTAGGAATGCTTCGTTTTCCTCCTCCGACCTATTTCATGGTACTTGCTTTGTTGTTTTCTGATAAATACATTGCAGAAATAAAAACACAGATTTATAATAAAAGGACATACATTTAGCTCATAAAACTAGTACAAAAATGGCAAGCCTCTCATGACACCCTTCAGACACTGGTCTACATAATTATGGGTATTTAGATGGAGCTTTCTGTGGCAGCAAAGCACAGAAGCTGCCGTCTCACTGTTGCTACACAGCTTCTAATACACAAGACATCATAATAATGGCTGATACTCCTTGTCAGCAGTGGCAGACAAGAGTTCTGCTTTTGACTTCTAGCACTCCTGTGGTTCCTTTGCAAGGGTTATCTTCCTATAGAGGAAACAAAGCAACATAAGATTGCTGCTCCTTTGGGGTTCACTTTTCTCTAGCCAGCTTTATATAGGCTACTTCAAGTTTAATTAAATCTCAAACGAACTTCTGGCACTTTGTAGTATAAACTGAATTAAAACATCTTAAGAAACCTTGCACCAGAAAACTGGTAAACTAATGAGTGGAAGAATAGCAGCATTTCTGTGTGACGAAAGGATTCCAGTTGCATTATCTGGTAGTCTTGAGGGCTGCAGGCAGTAAAATGTTCTCTTTGACTGCATCTCTCAAAAGCCTGATCATTGCTTGTTCAAAATTCTTTTTCTTGACTGATCAGCCCTACTCCCTGGTAAGGAGTTGACAGAATGGGTGAGGTTGGAAGGCACCTCAGGATATCACCTAGTCCAACACTGCGTCTCAAAGCAAGGCCAACAGAGCAGGTTGCCTAGGATCTTTTCCTGAGACAGAAATACTGCCTCTTTTTATGCCACTAGAATAAACCCCAGGATTCCAATAAGAAGGGAAGAAAGACTTTGTAAGCCTTAACCTTAACCTAAGCTCTCTTTATGAATCTGTGACTTAGGGAAGTGACTGTCCTTTTCCACTCATTCTGCTGCAGGTCAATACTTTGATGTCCACTCCAAAGACAGTGAGCACTACTGATAACACAAACTGTGTCAAAGCTGTTAGCAAGAAATCAATAAACCTCCATATGCTTAAGGCCATGAGAGACACAGAAGTCAAGTGGATAAAGCTGAGCACTCAGAAGCCCATTGATTAGAGTTCTGTTCCCAGTTCATATCAAGTTACTTTAAAAAAATGTGCTGCACTGTAGAGTGTTTTGAGATCCTGTGAATAAAAAGGGCCTCAGTCCCATTCAGACACACAGGAATTCACAGCAGGTCATGAAGTGCTGTTAAAACGACTTGCACTCCTGAAATCATGATGCACGTGCCAATTTTTTAAACTGTGCTTATTATCAGATTATACAAAATCACATGCAGAGAAAATTACACTTCATTATTTAATTCTGCATAAATGATGTCAAACTGCTCAGGAAGATAATTCATAAAGAATGCTACGGTTGTTATAGTCCAAAAAGCCAATCCAGCTCATCTTCGGCAAGCATTAGAATAAACCTAGAAAAGTTCTGTTTTCATGAATGTGAATACTTTTTACATCCAATTTATTTGCTCATATCTTATTTATTAAGCTGTTTCACCAAAGATGCACTATAGTGTCAAAGTACCAAAATTTAATGATCCCTAAGAGAATTGTAACTGACTGGTGATACTCTCATGCAGCATCTGCTGATAGATGATCTACTTGAAAAGAAATGCTGTAGCCAAAAGTCTCATACCAACAAACACAGAAGTTACCATCAACAAGACAAACACTTCAGGAAATTAACAACAAGAGGAGACACTTATAATGGTTATACTGACTTTCCATCAAACAATACTGGCTTTCTAAAACAGCTTGTAAGAAACCCCTACTCATCACATTTTCATTAAACTAGATTCTATACAGCTAAACTGTGTGCTAAGCAAGTAGTTGTGGGAAGGGTCTGGTTAGGTCAAAGTAGGCTAGCTAGATTTTTTTTTCCCCTCTAGTTTTTAGTTATTTCCTTGAGTACTAAAGAAAGCACAGCAGCTGCTCTTGAAAGAAAATTCAGAGGCCTTTTGTCTGTAAGTGGATTTTCAAGAGACAGAGAAGTTTGACTTTTTTTTAGGACAAAAAAATGAAGAGGCTGATTTTAGAATTCAAGTCAGCAGCCTACAGAAATATGCAGTGATAGGTACTGAACAGTAAACTGATTACATTTCATAAGCTGGAAAGCTTCCATGTGAATTCCTCCTGCTTTGTTGTGAATGGGACAAATGGAAAGCTACTTCCAAATTTCATCTAACCTACCAGTTGTTCTAAACATGCTTATGCACAGCCTCAGAGTGGAGCTTACAAAGCAGTTTTGAAAATTATTAACTTTCTGCCTCCTAAGAAATGTAGCTGAGTGACAAGCAGGCAATTTTCCAAAGACAGTACTTTAACTAAGAATGGTCAAATTAAAAAACAGAATAATAGAAGTTCCCTCTGTGTAATTTCTTCTGACAGGCACATCCAAATTGTGATACCAGTAAAACCTTTATGCAGAGAGAAAACAGGAGGTCATAATATTGCATGTTTTTCAGCAAAGCAGAGGATTAAACCTTTCCCTATACTATGTGCAACATTTAAATATAAATAAGCCAGTTGCAAAACAAGAGTACACGAGACAAGTTTGCAGGGTTCTCTGATAAGGTTCTCTAATAAGGGACTCATCTAAGTTGAAATTAAAGCAGATGATCCTTTTTTCCCTGTTTTATATAGATTCATTCACACAGTACTAGCCTTCACTATACCATTCACTATGTATACTAGCAATGATCAGAACATCTTCCCATCATAAAATATTTTGAAAATAAAAAATTTTATTTGTAAAATAAATCATCCATAAATGTATGCAAAAACATCTGATAGCCTGCTTGCTCTTTTGCTTTATAAGATTCTTTTTTTTCTGAGTAGGGATAATTTTCAGTGTCAAATGATGAGTAGCCTTGTTGGATAATCACAGAATTGCCTTTATAGCAGTTATTTGTATTATTGTATACTTAAAAAAGCTCAAGCGAGTTACCAGTTTTAGCCAAGAAACAGTAATGTTCTTTTAATAGGTAACTTCATCAAGTTAAGAGAGTCTGTTGTGGAGTGATTATATCATCTCCAGGGTTCATCACACAAGTGCCTCATGCTGGAAAGTGTTTTGATACCCACATTTAACAAATATTCACCATGGTTCATCATAAAGTTCAGTTGGGAGGTGGCTACAATAGGTCAGGATACGCTGGCTTAAGGATCTTAATTAATTATTTAAAACTGTGGACAGAAATGGGGTCATTTAATTAAAAGTTTGAATGAGGAATTTCAGGTGACTAAGGTCTGATACTGAGATAAAGTTCATACTGGCACAGTGCATACCCTTTCTTCAAGATGATGGATTTGCAGCATATTTTCCAGGGACTGCAGCATAGAAGAAACACGGTAGGAATGCAATGGCTGGACTAAAAAGAAGCCAATACTATTACTATCCTCTGAGCAAGAGAGCTTATTGTACTTTAATAGTGACACAAATAGCGTGTTTGAATATTTTGTAATTGATTACTGACAATGTATTATTGAATTCTGTAGCTGCAAAGGGTTGCTGTGAATTAACTGCTTTAAAAAGCAGTGCAGTGTGTGAAGCAAAAGATGGAATGACAACATTGCAGCCACATGGACATCACATTTTGAAGGCCAACTCATACAGACCCTCACAACAGTTAGTACAATACCCAATGCCAAGCAGTCACAGGATTAAATTAGGCATAGCCAGTGGAAGGACCAATGATGGACAATAAAAATGAGTGCAAAAAAGTGCTGAAAGTTGGCATGCCACTCATAAAATCCCACTCTTGCAAAAGCTTCTCTTAGTGTAGGCAATTTTCTCCACTTCAAAGGTAGAGAAAAAAACCCACTTGTGGCAATCATAAGACCATACAGAAACACCAAGAATTTCCAAGTGAGTTAGGCAGCCAAGTGTTATCCCAGCAGTATATGGGAAAAGAAACAAATTACTTATCTTACCAGGTCTTCTCAAAGCAAGGTAGACCAAATGGCTGTCACCAGAAGACCTCCTTAGAGCTTTTGATCGAGTGCTGTTGTAGAATCAGAAGAGTTCAGGCCTAACAGAACAGCAGGTAGGATGCTAAAAGCAGAGAGGTGGTTTTTGCTCAAGCAGTGTGAAGAGGAGAGGGAGAAAGAGAAATGGGGTGTGCACATTCCTGCAACCTGAAGTGCCTGGCATGAGTGGTCTAAAGCAATGGAGTAAATTCTAAGCCAGGAAATACCTTGAGTAGGCTACCTAATAGAAATTTGCTGTTAACTACTCCTTTTTTTTACAGCAAGTAGTGACATGTGTTAGGAGATTTCAATCACAGCACAACTAATGCCTCACACAGTGGTTCAGGTTCATCCATTACCACCCTCCTGCACTGCCTTTTGTTTCATACCATCAGGAAGGTGCTCCCATAAGAACAAACCAAGGGCTGATTTTAGAATTTAATTCATAGTTTAAACTATACTGCTTTCTGATATTATTTTTTCCATGTCCTTTCTCATAGTACCTTGAAAAGATTTGTAGACTTGTCTCCCCAACACACTTAATTGTTGCCTAGAAAGTTTATTACATAGTTGTTAACTTTCAGTGCTTCTAGTAGTCAGTTGGAATTTAATTATAGCAACTATCCAAATAAATCTGATTCTGTAGATTAAATAACAGCTACTCTTAAGTAAATAACATTTGAATATCCTCCCCCTTTCTCTGTCATACAAAAGCATTATTTGGAATACTAAAAACCTTGCAAAACATGCCATTTCCTAGCTGTTTGGTCTCACTAGATACTGCTCTAGCAGCCATTTGTTTTATTAGAACCCAAGGATCATTTGGGTTGGAAAGGACTTCAGGAGGTCTCTACTCCAACCTCCTGCTCAAAGCAGGCCTAGATATGATGAAATCAGATCTAGTTGGGATAGATTCACACTCACCCATTTTTTAAATCATGGTGCCTGGAGCCTTGACATGGGGCAGGAACAGGGCGATTAATGGCTGATGGCAGTGAGCATTGTGCCTTTAAGCAGAGTGGGTGTTCTCATTCCAACCAGCATGGACTAAGGAAACTGGTGTTATAGAACGATCACTTGGGGTTAACGTATGATATTTGGAACATCTGAAACCTGTTATTTTTCCTAGCTGAGGTTTATCCTGAAGCTTCATAAACTTTCCATTTTAAATTACAGAGCTTCCTTTTTTAACTATAATAAACTTTTATCTTAAAATGGTGTGTGCCTTTTAATCATTCCAAAGTATTTACTTTAATTAGGTTTTAAAAACCCTGCAGAAGACAGCACTGTTCTTAATTTTGGCTGTGAGAGTTTGCTCTGCATTCAGCTAGCAGCAGTTCCTAATACCCCTGCTGAACTTCAGCCAAACAGAGTATTTGAGGCAAAGCAAGATGGCGTGAATTCAAAGAAGAATACTTGTTTTCAGGAAAACATTGGTCCAGTTTCATGGCATTAGCTGTAATCCACTGGTTTAGTAGAAGAAAAGAGTTTTCATCTTTCTTTCTCTATAGACACGCAGCGTGTGGCATTCTTAGAGTGTCAATGTTTTCCTTGGTTTTCCCATGCATCATTAAAGATTTGAAGCTCAAAAATCCTGTGCATCCCCAACCTAGCAAAAATGTCTGAGAGCTGCAAACACTTACCCCTTAGCAAATTTTGTTCAAATGATATTTCTAACCAGAAAGAAAAAAAAACCCTTGGGGTTGAGGAATAAAAAAATGTTGTTATCTGAGGTTGCTGGAACTTCCTGCCTGAGGCTATAATAGCTTCCTACCTGAGACTACAACAGCAGCAAAAACAAGACAACCAAGACTTAAACTGAGGTTATCAGTTAAACAACAGATAATTGAGCAGCTCAAAGCAAGCACTGTCCCAAGATAAAAACCAAGATGCCTTCTTTCTCTGGCATTTTAAATCAAGGTAGTTAACCTTGCTGAGTGAGTCTGAGCAGATTTTACAAGTGTTGGAGTGTTAGACTTTTCTATCCCAACACTCACAATAGTTCTGTCCCTTTTCTTGTGTGGGGTCTTGCAAACAAAGCCTGAGGTAGGAGAGAGACTATGGGTTGAGTTAATTTCTGCATCATTTTCTTACTGAACCTGAGGTTCTCATACTGGACTAACTGCTGGCCACAGCCAGAGGCATAGAGATGAGCATGAAGAGGTGTGGGACTAAAGTTCTCCTATTCATTCTGAAGAGACATTCTAGCAAAGAAAAACTCCTGCTGCTTTTTCTTTAGGATGTTTTTCAGTGGGTCAGAATAACTGAAAAACATTAACTCCTGCAGAGCCATTTTGTAGGGATTTTCTATTACTCCAGCTGTACAAGCAGAAAGTCCCTCCATCTGTAGATACTCTTTGATATAAAAAAAAGAGAATGTTGTTTCCTCCAGTTCTGTTTGGGAATATTGTAAGAAGGGATATCACACAGTGAGGCCTATTGGCTCTTACCCTTCCCCTACTCAATGCATCTGAAATTTCACAGGCTTTGAAAACAGATTTCTTGTAAACTGGACTGGGAAACAGGATTGTCAGCGTTCAAGCACGTGGATGAGGGAGTGCTTGCTTTGGCTGGGTTATAGAACTTGGCCCTCAAAAGGAGAAAATGGGAATCAATATACCTTAGTTTAAGGACCAGCTTCATGTAAGGGTCACAGAGCAATTATGTTTCCCTGGAATGCTACTCCTTGAAAAATAAAGATGCTTGTAACATAAATTCCTGGGTTTTAGATTGCCCTATATTCAATGGTATGTAAGATTTCTGCATTAGCATTAGTCTCTTTTTCAGTTAGTCTTTGTTCTTGTCTGTGCTCTTAGATGTCAGTTCTGCACAGGAATAATGAGGCTAATAAACCTAACAGATGTATGCTTGCCTAGTGATATTTAGGAATTCCAGAAAGTGAATCATATTATTTATTAATCTGGCCTCTAGTCCTAATTTAGTCTCAGAACAATAGACTCTGGTTTCCCACCTAAAAAGAGCTAACGTAGCCCTTAGATGATATGACTTAAAGTAGACTCGTAACTGAAGGGTAAGAAACATCCAAATAAATCACACACTCTGAAAATGCCAACCTGACTTTTTCTTCCAAATTTTGCTGAGTCGGGGCTAAACATGCTCTCACTTTCACTAGTGCAAAGCCTCAGTTTGCACTAGCCTAAGCAATATAAGGACACACTGAATTTTATATACATCATTTACTTCAGCATCTCAGCATGGAACTACTGAAATACGTAACACTTGGAATGTGCTTAAGCATCTTGCCAGTGCAAGACCCAAAATAAAACTGCAAGCCACTAAAGTCATTGCAGACTTTTAAACACATTCAACCTGATAAGTCGCAAAATCAGTTCATGGGTTCTGATTACTTTTTCTATTACATGGATATGCTTCTCTTACAGTGTGCAAACACCTGAAACTAAATACCTTACCAATAACATAATTTATAACAATTCCTTTACAAACTGGTGCAGCACATCGCTTTTGTCCACATGGAAAGCACAGATGAGGAAGAATTTTTTGCCAATGACTAATACCTTCAAACGAACTTAATTCACATCAACCATGCAAAGCTTGAGAAAATCATTGAAAAAATACTGCCATCACGTTTTCTTTTGTGGTTCTTTTCTCAAAATTTAGAGCAGCACTCAACAGAAAAGAAACAAAGAGAAGATGCTGACAGCAGTGTGGAAAGAAGCTGAGAGGAGAGTACTTTGGTTTTGTTCTATGCTTCTGAGCATTATCAACAGAAGATTCTCAGCTGTAGAAATTAATTTCTTTTTCCTATTTATTATGTAAGTAATCTCAGACTGAGCTTCAAAATACTCTTTCAGGTATTTTTTTTCCTATTGATACTTCCTGGAGGAGGCAACTGAAACCAGAATTGGGTCCTCTCTTCAAAAAGAATTCACAGAATTCTTCATAACAAAAGCAATGATTTAATGGCATTACAGTATCTTTCACTTCTCCTTTGCAGACATTTATAGGAGTAAAACTGTGTTCACAAGAACATTGCTAGAAAGCAACAGGACTAGGAATGCTCAAGTTACTCCAGGGTTCAGCAGGTAAATGGTCAGGAAGAGGGAATTCTGCCACATGACTTAAGTGATGAGGTACACCATAAATTTCAACTACTTTTAACAGTAGGCATCCCAGGAAATTAACAAGTGATTCACAGGCCGAAACATATTTTTTAAAAATCAGGAAAGTTCAAGTAATTAAAATAGTAAAGTCTGCTCTTGGAAACTTCAACCTGAAGTTACAGCAATTGATGTTTCATTTGTTCCAACTGAAGCAGGAAAATTCAAAGGGTGAAATGTCATTTGCAGAGTCTTTTTGTAGGATCCTTAACAACTAGAAAATGTTCATAACCCCAGTGACTTCAGGGAACTCCTAGACTTATCTTGGCTTCCACTGAACCACACACATCCAGACCAGCTAATCACCTGCTTTTCCACAGCAGTTGATTCACTGCCAATTTTTATTGTGCTTTTATGAATAATATATAAGCACCTTGAGTTACAAGTAGGCACTATTTGTTATACTGAAATAAATAGAAATAATAAGAGCAATTTGGCACTTTTTTTTTACTATGAAGTAGTATATAATTATAAGTCATTGGGAAATTCTAAGAGAAGCAATTTGGAACAAATGTTGCTTAAACTAATGTTTAATATTTAGACTGCTGGGTCAATAGAGTAAGAGAAGCCATTTATGGTACCTAATTGAAGCCTGTGAAAAATACATTTATACTCAGTGGTGCTCCCCTTTTTCATCTAATGGGCTTACTGATCTATAGTTTCACTATTTGATCAGTGCATCTGGCTCCACAGGCTTCAGGGTTTGCAAGCCACAACCTACTAATAAGCACCCTGCTGCCTGTTTGCTAAACAGATCAGTGCTGGCAGGCACCCAAAACTCTAGCCTTTGAAACTTGGAGCTTTTTTGACTTGCCCAACCTATTGTGTGGCAAGAAAGACAATAAACTATGAACCTCATAAATGCTGAGCAATTAAACATAAGTTAGTAATACAGTTGTGGTAACAGAGACTGCTTACCTCAATCCAATATATGCCTCATTTGTTCTTTGTGTCATTCCTGCTAAAAGCCAACCATGCTCAAACCCTAACGGTTGAGATTTCCTTGTAAACAAGATGGTGGCCACCTACTAAGGGAACTCCACCATCCAAGTAGCAACAGGATTTTGCTTTCATGTTCAGAAAAAAAATCATTCACTCAAGCTCCCAACCCTCATGTTTTAGCACACCGAGAGAACTTCCACTGTAGATGGAAGTTCAACTCCATGAGCTGAACACTTCCCTTTGCTTCTCTAGAGAAAAAGTGATTTACTTATGGAAATATGTTTTCAGAATCAACAGCTTTCCTTTAAAACTGATGAGCATCAAATCAGCTTGGTTAATGACTCACTCCAATTTGAGAACAGATCATATAAGAACCAGATTCTGGTTTCACGACTAGGCACTGCTCTAAGCACCCAGGAGTGAAATCTTCATTTCTACCTGAGTCAGTTCTGTCTTGGTCAGACCACTGTACAGCCTAGTAAAAAAGTAATGCAAAAAATTATCCTCAGATGCTCCAGGGACTGAAAAGTTTTTTAGGGAAAAGCACTCATGGAAAAAGTTAATTTATCCTTCATACTTATCAAGATTCTCAACTCAGAAATAGTTGTGACCTGTCAATTAAATTCAGCATAGGTATTTTGGAGGAACTTCTAGAGGACAGAAAAAGGTAGGAAAATCTTCCTGAACTGCTATTCTTCTAAATATACTTCATGCTTGATAAAAACAAAAATGGAAGAACAAAATACAGGAGAGAGGGAAGCCTCCTATATGTAACATCTCCATTTATAAGTATTGAAGTTATTCGTTTTCAGCTGGATATTGGGTAAGATACTTTTCATACATTTATGAACTATATTTGGTGCCCAGGGAGCACCTTTGGAAGGAGAAGGGAACAGCACTGTGTGCTAGCCTTACTATTTTAAACAAAATCAGTTGAAAATTCTGCTTTCTTCAGACAGGACCAATATGACACACTCTTTGTAAAAAAACAATTCTTCATTCTGTCCAAAGTCTTCCTCTGGAGCCAAATAACTACATTTTTAAAGTACAAAGGGAATCTAAATTCTTAATCATAAACAGAAGACTCATTCGGTTGATTTTTCTAACTAAATTGCTAAAATATTTTCAGCATCTCTTTATTAAGTGTGGCCAAAGAAGAGACCTCTATCATAGCAGACCTTTATTTATTATATTTGTTCTCTGTCCTGGGCTTTTAGGCTCCTGTGTACAATGGTGCACATATCAAACATGTCACTCTAGGATGAGAGGCTGTTTTGTTTCAGCAATGTCCCTCTATAGGAAAGTAAGGGGTATAAAGGTCAGAGCACAGGTACTTTCTCCTGGCTTATACTGCAAATCCTATTAGCCAAAAAGTCAAAATGAGCTGCTCATTTATATACATCCCCAAAGTATTCATCATCTGGGGAGCTCTTGGACTGGAATAGAAGATGATTATGTCTGTGTGTGTTGGCAGAACAGCAGTTTATCACATAAGCTTACAGCTCCATAGAGATCATTCATTCTGCCATTGTATTTCAAATGCTAACCCAGAGAGGCCCCTGCAGGGATGGGGAGGGTGGTGCACATCCCGGATCACTCCATTTCAATGCCTCCTTTAAAAAGGTCAACAGTGCCATTTACAGGGGAGATTTTAGGGGTATACACATTACTGCTAAAAACAGGACAGAAGCTATCCAAGTACAACTACCTAATAACCAGTTCTAGCTAGTACTAATCTTGGTTGGATACAAACCTGTAACATACAGGGGAAAGAATACTATGCAATATCAACCCCCAGAGACCTTGGACCCTCCCTGAAATCTCTGAGTTTGGATATTGCTGATCTAAGTTTTCTTCACAGAACTACTATCCTTATTTCTATAGAAAGCAAAATTATCTGTAATGCCTTCATGTCTCACAGGAAGCAATCTATCCATAACGTTAATTGCTTGGATTTTACTCTGCCAGCAGTCCAGTCACTGGAGAAAAACAAGTAATCAATTTCCTTATTTGAAAGCCAGAAGCATATAATGTTTATTAATAGAGAGCATGGTTTACATAGATTTTACTGTTATTGACCATAAAATGTTGTATACTATAAGCAAGGGTAAAATTTCTAACTAATTAGCCTTTGAAGATCATATTTAATGGAGTATATAAACTTAGACTCTTTACAAATCTTTAGGGTCTTATTCATTAAGCTTATGCACACATAGATTTTATGCTGAAACAGGATTTTGATACAATACAAGGTTAAATAATCCACCTTGAGATTCAAAAACTAGAAGAGCTTACATGTTCCAGTTATTTTAGCCTGTAAGAAAGGAATCAAGTGAAATATGATGCATCTTCCTTAGCCAAGGAGCTCTAAATTCATCCAGGGGAAAAAAGCTGTAATCACCCAGGTACTTTAAAAATATTGTCAGCAGGAAAAAAAAATAGTGTTTGCAATATCCACTTTTATCTCCTGGTGTCCTGATTCAGAACACAATTTGTTAACTCTTACAAGAAAAGCCCCTTCACGTGTTTTGCCTGGCCATCTATTGTCACTCTGCAGGCTGACAGCCTGCCTGTACTGATGACCTAATAATTTAGACTTCCTTTCACAGTTCTCCTCTCAGCAAAACAAGCACAGAAGCATCACTGACATCAGTGGGACTTGTGCATAAATTTGCAAGCATTTTGTTGAAGTAAAATCAAGTGGCAAAATGGCTAAATCTGACATGGGCCCATTCCATTGGGACAGAATTTAGTCACGGGCAGCTAGGTGAGGAATAGCTAACCTAATAACTCTGCACTTACTGAAGTCCTTGGTCAGTCAAAACTTCAAGCAAATTCCCTTAAGCCTTAGGCCATAATATAATTACACAAGTACTTGCCCATTTCAGTACAAATCTTGCATCTGACTCAGTCCTAGATCCAAAGCCAAACTGACATCCTTGAGTTCTCCTATTAAGTGAGCTCCTCAGGACCAGTGCGTCATCACCTGTATCAGTACCTAGTTTGTATAAGCTGTGACTTCAGTAGCATTTCAGTCACAAAATGCTGAGTTTTGATCCTTTTTTAAATTTTGTTCTGTTTTTCTTTCAAAATACCTGTAAGTAGAAGGCTGCAGGCGTAATAATAAGTAAGGTGTGGTAACCAATATTCTGAGAAATGTGTTACGAATGGAAGACAACAAATATGTTATTGCAGAGACACTATAATGCTCAAATAATTCTGAATTAAGGATATGATATGTTACAACATCAGAATATAAACGAAATTCTGCTTTTAAACTTAACAACTGTATTTGTGTCAACTTTTGGAGCTTCTCCCGTTTATTGAAATCCCTAAATTAAATGTGTTCCCATTTGTTTAGGTTGATGCTGCCCTCTTCTGAACATAGCAGATCATGACATTCACTACCCAGAAACTTCAGGACACAGAAAGAATTATTAGTTATACAGCAATCTCCAAATTAAAAAAAAAAAAAATTCTTTTTAATGTCACATACTTTTTTAATCTCACATAAATTTAATCAGCATTTATTAGAAAGGACTAGGCTAAGAAACTATTTTTAGTCCAATTTGCAGTTGGAATGTCAGCCTTTGAAACATCCAGAATCTGAGTTTGTCATTCACCCAGTACAAGAATTTAAACTGAAGCAGACTTGTATGAATGTGTATCATAATTCGAGAGTGTCTCACTCAGATTTGTAGAGGATTCTTTCCTGACCCCAAATTGACACTATTGCTTCCTTAGTGGTCCTTTGACCACTCAAAGCACATCATTGCATTTTTAGAAGTAATTGTTAATGTTTGTCATTCTTCCCTAAAAAGTACTATGAAGGGGTTTTTGTGTGTTCACATTCACACCCTCCAAGGCTTGCTTTGGGTTTCATATGCAAACAAACTGATAATATGCCAAAATCACCAAGGTTCTTATGCCTTGGGCTATATAGTCATGGGAGCTATTCATAAAGCACACAAATGTTTTTATTTTGGTGGACTCAGCCTCACCAATCCCACATAATCCCAATGCTTCCTGATCTCTTTGGAGCGGTTTCTTTACAGCAAGCACTTGGAGGAGCAGACCTCTACACTGCCAGCAATGGAATATTGTATTTTTAGGGCAGTAAAACAGCAAAGTGCAGTTCATGTGACCAAATGCCTGTCCAGACCAGTAAAGGTAAAAAGGAAATAGCCTTGCTTAAAAATGCTCTTATTTTACTAGTGCTGAGCTTCTATCATGTTAAATGCGGTAATATCCTGTTTGCTCCATATCACAAAATTGGTTCTTAAGCAATGCAGTCCAGTATGTCAGCACTTTCTGCTGTTCTGCATTAATTTAAAAATGAATCTTATTTCTAATTTTGTTTACTATTTTTCCTAATTAGATATTATTTCAGGATGAAGCATTATCTGCTTCCTTCACAATATAAATTCATCATGATATATGTAGTAATAATTAATATAAATTCTTGAAGTCCACTCCAATGCTAAGAGGCACTAAAACCAAACATTGCTAAGTTGCTTTTGGGGATTAAACAAAAAGAGAATAAAGACAGAATAATTACAATTCTTTGATGCTAACAACAGAATTGTACACATTCAAATAGTTAATCATCTGCAGCCAGAAATTTGTTAAAATAATGCAGAAGGGAATTGCTTACCAAAAGAAATGAAGCAGAGATCTGAAATTGTTCAGCTATCTGATATGAGAAATAAATGAAGGGGAGAGTGGTTTCTCTGCTTCTTTACCCATGGAGTTAAATGTGGGACCACACAGACTGCCATAATAAAAGCCACCTGATAACCTGGCCTAAGGCACTGATTATTAATATATTAAAGCTCCTTGCCCAAGCAGTAACTTTGTAATAAAGACAGTACATCACTGGAAGTCAAAAGGGCTGACCCATTAGGCAGAGTATGTGGATTGCAAAGCCTGCAATTTTGCACATTTGTTGTGGCATAGCCTGTCTTAACAAAGATGCCAGACTTGGGTCAGAGCCCATTTATTTCCTTTATAATACCTCCTATTATAAGTCTTAATAGGACTGAAAGATCACTGTTAATATTCAAGACTCTGATTTGCAAGCCACCTACAGTGTTTTATGCCCAGTTTCTATTCATCTCAATGGCATTTGAATTCACAAATACTTTAAGTAGCATTGGAAATCTCAGCCCAAATCCTCATTTTGGGCCCATTTGAAACTTGCATCCTCTCCAAAGAGACCCTGATTGGGATTTATAATTAATCCTACTGCAAGGGTCAAATTACACTGGCAATTTCTCAGCCAATTCCCTATAGGTCCTCAAGTTCATCAAATCAGGTCTTTAAAGTGATGGTGAATTATTTAACCACCACACCAGAGCCAGCATATCACAGGGGCTTCAATAGCTTCTATTTGTGTTCTGAATATGCCCATATAGCAGCTGTTAAAGTGTGAATAATGATTTCCATAGAGACTTTCTTTGCCTTCCTGTACTAAGCAAAAACTGGAAGAATGCAAACAAACTGGGTGTTCTATGATTTGCACATCTCAACCTTAAGAGTGATAATAATCACCACTGGAAGAATTGCTTCACCAAGGAATGCCATGATCTTACAAGTCCCTGTGAGGAGCCACACTAAGCACCTGAAAAGCAGACAGGTCAAAGTGACCACTTTGGCACACTACAATGAAGAAGATTTTCAATGAAAAGAGCAATGTCAGTCAACATTTTCAAAATATGCTTTTGCCCATCATGTTTCAGTATCATAAAAATTATTTTATGTAGAAGTGCTATTTTTTCATATATTACATGAAAACGGAATAAATTTGGTCCAAAAATATTCATTCAGTGCTAACTGAACTCAAAAACTCAAATGTATTCAAAACTGCTTTGCAAATATGCTTTAAAAGCCTACTGTAGTTAAGGAATAATATATAAAATTAAGAAACTTTAAAGTAATAAAAACACAGTGAGAACAGTGCAAAATTTTAGCAAACATATTTCAGAAGTTGTGAAGTCAACTCTGAAATACTTTAAAAACAAGAACATGTTAAAAACTTGGATTCATTTTTGCAATATACTCTGTTAAACAGATAGTCTGAGGAAAACAGTAGGTAACCTGGAGCAGCTTTAGCCTTCACTTATTTGGATTAATGAATGGTCTGTTTGGCAAAACCTCCCCAGTGCAAACAATGTAGCATCTTCAACCTACTGATTGCAGATAATGCTGCCAGCAAGTCTAGTTCATAGGAACTACATAAATATTGTTCCATTTCGCATGTGCTGCAGGCAGACATTAAGCAAGTTGATAAAAGGTACAAACACTAAAGGTGACACTTTGGCTATACAGAGATGACAAGCCAGTTTCATCAATGACTGCAATGAAGGCAAGATTTCCTCAAATTGATATATAAATCTCATGATCATGTCTGGTCCTATTGCCATACAGACCTAGATCCAAAAATGAGGAGTGAAAAGTACAAAAAAGTTTCTCGCCATGCCACTCGTGAAAATAACTTTATAAAAGTCATTTTACAAAGTCATAAAAAGAAAACCTCCTGAGGCTCCCAAAGCTATTCCGCACTCCATCAGTATCAGTCAGTCTTTCTCCCTACCTCCTTGTTTTTATGAAAGCAGACTGGCAGTAGGAGTCAGAGGGAATTTACCACTTCCTTTCATGGAAATAAAGTTCTGTCTCCAGTCCCTTCATTGCCTGTCAAGTTTTCAAAGAAGTGTTGCTAGAGGGAGGAATACTTTAAAAAAGCACAGCAGATTTCTTAAGTCAGCTTTAAAAGTGTCCTTTAAGAGCTTCCCTGAGGTGTTTATGGCTTATATTGCTCAATTAGCTATTTTATATTGCAGTATTTTCTTCAAAAGCAATCTTTGACTAATTGTAAATTCTTAGAAATAAGCTTCACATTTTAAAAGTCCTATTTTTACAGCTGCAATAAAGTCCTCTAGGGTACATATTAGAGGCCACAATAGCACATGACTGGACTTCAACACACACCCCATCATCATGATGGGTGTCTCCAACTAATTAGCTGTACCTAGTAACAAGCTGATATTAGCACCTGTTCTCACAACATGGATTTTAATAGAAATTGGGCCAAGCTGAATGCATCTGGGGAAGTTCAGTTCTGAGGGCTGGCTGAGTCCCTCAAACACGGCAAGGTTTTGTAAAATCTCAGTGTGCACAGATCCCAGGGTTTAGTAGTTTTGTCACTGAACTTCAGTTAAACTGCTTGAATGACCAGCCCAAAGTACATATTCTCCATATACACTGGACAGGTAAGCATGAATGCCATAAAACTGGAGGTAACTGAAGTTCTGAATCTTTAAAGGCAATCAGCTCCAGCATCTCTCTCTTGGGATAAAAGCTTCCAAGCTGAATTCAGTTTTGAAAGAATTCTGTTGATTTTCTATATGGTGCTTTCACTTGACTACAATAGAATATTACTATAATAGAAGAACTAAAATTTTATAATGTCTCAATTAGAAAGTAATATTCTCCCTATAGTCACTTGTGTTACAACAATAGGCAAATATACTACATATTGCAGGAGACATGTTCATCTGAAACAGTCTAATTTAGTTTGCATAAAGAAAACGTTTCCACCTTCCTTTTTTCTGCTCACATAAATAAACATTACAGTTATGTTTATAGAGAGTTAATGAAAGATTTGCCTTGACTAAAATGATTTCTTAATACTTCCATTTCGCACTATTTGGAGTATCAACAGATCACTTCTGCTTATGCCTGTTGGTTTCCATTTTGAGATGCATGCTCTGTATTACCCAGACTATACTTCGTATGCTCTCCTTACTGAGCTTGCACAAATGAGAAGTCAACATCCTTCAGCCTGAGCTGCATGGCAGAACTGGGGCTCCCATTCAGTACAGCAGGCAAACATATCCTGAATTTTAAAGCCAAGGGCTCTCACACTGACACAGCTCAACTATTCCCACAGTTTGCCCTTGCTCTGTGTATTGGTAAAGTCAGATTTGTTCTATACCTCTGCTTATCAACTGACACTGCATAAACACCTGAGCTCTCTGAGTGATATCTGCAATCAGAGTGAAATAAAATATTTATCTAATTCAATTATAAACATTCAGGATACAACTCTAGCTATAAGAAGTCTATTAAAATTAATAAACCCAGATTCATTATATGGCAAATTTCCCAGACAAGACCAAAAATTATTTGATTAATAGTATTGCAGCACAGTAAAGCATTTACATGATGAAATATTAATACCCTTCTAAAGAAAAAAGAAAATGTGGAAATGAGGCAAGCCATGAACATGAGGTAATGATCTGTGTTTTCTAAAGTCTAGGATTCAGGATAGCCCCCATAACCTGTGTATGAAAAGCCAGAGCACTGCAACTGAGAGATGAACACAAAACCTGAAATGTCCAGAGCTTTATGCTAGCCTATCCTAGTTATCTCTTTCCATGAAGCATGTGACTGACATGAAGAAAAATTGTGAATCACTCACCAATAACATACCAATTTCCCAGAATCCAGACTTTTAAAAAGTTTAGTGCTGAAGAGGCTAGTTATGAATTTCACAGTTAAGTTTACCTATTTATGCAAGCCTCCCCACTAATGTTCTGTGATGCTCCTTTCTGTAGCAGAGAAGACTACTTCCCATCAGACCATGCATGGCTGTAAACCAGAAGACAAAATAAGTAATCAAGATCCTTGCTCCTCCTGCTCTTGAAAACTCCCAGGTGATGTGTTAGGGGAGCTGAACGACAGGAACAGAGCAGCACAATCCCCCTAACACACACACCCCAAGAGAACAAAGTAATGCTTTGCTTCTCAGCTCATGTTAACCTGTATACATCCAATACAGTAGAAAAAGTTGACATTGATTTTTGCCAGCTGAAAACTGCTCTGAACCTTAAAGTAGCTTGAGAACATGGCTGAATATCAGATGCCTTCAATTTACAGTACCTTCCATTGTCCAGCTAAGCTCTTTATTAGATAGCTCTATTCCTTGAGTAACTGAACACTGTTTTATAAAACTGATATATACAGTGGTTGTCTAAAGCATAAGCTTTGTGTTTGGAGAGATCTAAATATAATATCAACTTAATATCAATGGTCAAAAAGCATGGACTCTCCCTGAAGGTAAAGAACACCTTCTTAATGAAAAAAAACTTGCAATAATCTTAGATCCATCTTCAATTTAGACCTTGTATTTTCCCCTGTTGTCAGAGTTTCAATCGCCTTTGCTATGAGCTCTGGGTTTCAATTTACAGAGCATTAGCCCCAGGCTCCTCATCAGCATCTTCAGGTCTACTGGGACATGCATTCCAAAATACTGGGCAGTTGGAAGAACAAATAAAAATTAACAAATCCTGAGTGACAAACAAAGCAGACCAGTTGCTCAAGGAAATAGGGGCTTTCCTCAAAATTTAAGAGTGCCATGTAGATCCAAAACCATATGATGACAACAAACTGTCCCTAAGAGAGAATGTCTATCAGTTAATTCAGAGAAGCAGCCTACAAGTCAGGGAAGACTAAAAAAACTGAAAACCAAAAGCATCCAGATGTAGGCATCAAAATCATAGGTATGCAGAGATTCTATGCATTTTTGTAGCTGTTATTATTACAACATGCCACATAAAGTGCAGATAACGTGCATTACAGTAGGAAACAAGTAAAGAAGAATCATGAAGGCCACTGCAAACAAAGGTGATTAGGTCTCAGCTGGCTTCTCTCTGCAAGCAGCCTTCTTAAAACAAAGGTGAATGCCCATACATAAAGCCTTATTTTCCCTGTTTGATGTCTCACTCCTTATTAACCTCTTTTCCAGTCCAGCATAGCAGTCCAAGCACTCAAAGGAGAATGTGAAGTGTGCTCCTTCTTGGCACTGACTGCACATGGCAGCTGCAAAGCTTGTAGTCAGTGAATTTTGCAGCTGGTCTGGTAGCAGTTGGCAAAAACCTAGTGTCCAGATGGACACTAAATTTGCATTATTTATAACACTTCAAAAGTGAATAATCCTATATGAAAATTACTTACAAGGATGTTTATTTAGGGACTTCTTTCTGACAGTTCTGAAGCCACTTTCATCCAAGCAATGCATAGATGCTGAAAGCTTTACTGGCCCTTAGGAAAAAGTTCTACAGCTCTTGATCACTGTTAACCCTTATATAACATACATGCAGAAGAACAGGTAAACCCTGTACTATTCACAGATTATGACCTACAAGTTAATAGACCCATTTACAATTACAGTGCTTGTTTTCAACAGCATATACTGTACAAGGATCTGGCCTGCTGAAGTTTTCCTACTTGCAGTGTGAAAGAACGGAGAAAAAGCAGGCTACAATTTGTAGTTTTCAAATTAAAAAGTGAATAGTCCCTAGAAGGGCAAGCCACTAGGACAGGCATCCTGATTTGGGCTGCAAGAGTTAATTTTCTTCTTAGCTGGCACAGAGCTGTGTTTTGAACTCAGTGTGACAATAACACTGATAACACACCGATGTTTGGGTTGTTGCTAGGTAGTGCTTACCCAAATCAAGGACACTTCAGTTCCCCATGCTCTGCCTGTGAGGAGATGTGCAAGAAGCTGGGAGGGAGCATGGCTGAGACAGCTGACTGGCCAAGTGGGATAGTCCATATCATAGAACACCATGTTTGGTATAGAAACTGTGGGGGTTGGCCAAGAGGGTCTGATCACTGCTCAGGGATGGACTGGGCCATCAGCCAGCAGATGGTAAGCAACTGTGTTTGGCATCACTTGATTCTTTTGGATTGTATTCTCTCCCTGATTTTCATTGCAATTATTATTATCTTTGGAATAGTTTTGTTTTGTTTCCGGCATTAAAATTTATGTAACCCACAAGTTGTACATTTTTCCTGATTCACCTCCCCATGGTGGGTAGCCACTGCTTGCATAGTACTTAGTTGCCAGCTGAGGTTAAACCACTAGAGGCCAGTGCCTGATGGACTGTGTGACAGGAAGAGCTACCTTGCACTAGACAACATGAATGGGTTTCCTATAGTGTTCCCATCTCCCAGCCGACTTTGAAAATTACCCTTCATCAGATTCATCATTCAGATAGTAAGACGCTTTCCTCTTCAGAATTCATAGAAAATAGGAATTCTTTATGTTGAAAGTCCTTCAGCTGTTCAAACTGGGCCAAAACATGGTAGTGGAGAATAATCAGGCATGTTCTTTTTCTGAACAACTTGAATGGAGAAATAATATCTTTTGTTTTGAAACTGATTGTCTTTAAAAAGAAGGCAATATTCATTTCTATCTTCAGTTCTCAGCATTTCAGGACTGTCATTATACAATCTATTTTACTAATATAGGATTTCAAAAATCTGGACTAAAACTCTCTGAAAACAGGTCACTGGGAGATTACTTTTGTTGCTGCAGAATGACAAATCACGATTTCCTTTTGCCCAAGCAGTGGAACAACCAAGCACATTATCTCTTCCTGAAGCTACTGTCAGATCAGGCCATGGATACGGCTTCAGTCCCTTCTCAATACCAGCTATGAGTACATCATCATTCGTATCATTTCTATTCTCTCCTCACTCTGCTGTGGAGATAAAGCTTACTAATAAGACTTCCAAGCATGTGAACCAGCCATGTAGAGTACACCACCACAAAACTCCCTAGTACTTTGACAGCATAAGCAGTCCATGGTATTTTAGCGATCCAAGGTCGCTTGCCTTAAAAATTACTCATTCTTACATTCCACATCATTAAACACCTGATTCTGTTCACTGAAAAGAGTACAAGCTTCACCGGGAAAAAAATTATTAAATCAGCCATGACAGCTTTGCTATAGACTTGCTTATTCAGCATAAGTAGAGTGCCAGTCACAAGTCCAACAGGCTGTACTTGAACCACACATCTCAAGTAGTGGCTGTTAATCACAGTTAAATAGCTGTTCGATGGAGATGACAGCTCCAGTCTAACAATAAGGCACTTCAGAGGCACATGGTGCTGAAGGCACTGCTGTTTGTAGTGTATCACCACAGATTCTACAGCCAGCAACAACTATTTTTATCTTCACATTACTGAACTGTGCAGTAACACAGAAAAAAACCTTGAAAATTCTTAATAATTATGGTATTGTGCATTGAAGGATGCAACACTGGCTTGCTGTTAAGCTTCCATTTGGAAAAATAATGCTATAAATACAAAATGAGTACTGAAAAGCACAACTTAGTTACAGTAGCACAAAGGAAGGACCAAGGAGATCTTAAGAATCCATTAAAACCAGACATCTCAAATTAAGAATTTGCACCATGTTCCAGCCTTCCAAGATACTGAAGTGCGTGACCCAAAGCCTTCTGTAGACAAGTGTTACTTCTTCAAGCTACATGGCTTTGGATCATGCCTCAAATCACAGACTTCAGCAGGCTTTCCCTTAAAACAAAGCTTTGGCTTCATATACAGAAGGGCATTGCAGTCTAAAATGAGTCAAGGCAAACCCCTCAAAAACACCAGCTCTCCCCTTCTACTGTCACACCACTACTGAGAAATTCCTGCAAAAATACACTGCTATTGTGAGAGATGTGCAACAGTGGTGAAGTTAAGACTGCTGCTCTCATGCTATGAAACTGTAATGTTTCTGTACAAAACAAAAATTATTTTCAAACTTTAGTGTACGGTACCATATAGCACAAGAGCAACTGAAAAATTGATCCAAAATTGATCCAAATGAATGTGAATAAAGGTATAGGACAAGCAAAGCATGAAAAATGACTACACTAGAGACAAGTGTAGTCTCAATAACCATTAGCTTCATGATTCTGAAGGGAAAAAAAGCCGTTTCTTGAGGTGGCAGCTGAAAGAAAGCTTGTTTAGCTCAAGGAAGCTACTTCCTGTTGCTTGCCTACTCCTGTGTTCTGAAAAGCAGGACTTGCTTTTACCTCTGAAAGGATATTATAGCAGTAGGATTTTTTGTTTTGGTTTGGTTTTTTGGGTTTTTTTTTTTTTTTTGCATTTTCCAAGTTATTTTTTTGTCTCTGTCCTATTAAATGAAGAATTATTTGGAAATTATTCAGTGTTCATTGTCACTTCCAATGCACTGACTACTGATGTTCTCTCTACAGTGCTGAGATAAACTGTATCATTTGAATACATAAAATAAAACAGTGTAAGCTCACTAGTAGTTCTGAATGATCCTTTAGTAATTCAAAAGTTAATACATAAGATTATTATATGAGACATTTCTTGGAGCTTGCATCTCTGCACAAGAGTTATTTTGCGAGCAACAACCCAAGCATTTGACACGGCATCAAACTGAAGACAAGGTCTTCAGCCAGTATAACGTGTCTCATCTCCATCAGCTTTGTTCTACAGTATCAGCTGCCCTTTGACAGTCTGTATAAATAGAGGAGTACATGATTTCTCACTTGGATAAAGAAAATTACAGTGGATGACTGCAGAGCCATTGTCTTATATTTCAAAATTAAACTGTAAGCACAGTTTACGCATAAGAATGTCCTTAATGTAAATGCATCAATTGTCACTCTCTTAACACATGGTTTACATTTGGCACAGCAACAATACAAAAGTGTTTACAAAATGGACTGGAGCCAACAGATGGCTCCTCCAAACCATCAGTATCAGAATCATACTCAGTTCCCACTCCTTCCCAGAAAAAGTCTGGGAAAACAGATTGGGATGATGCCTAAGTACATCCACATGGTGATTTATATCTGGTTTTGCATGTATGTGCATATATAGGCACATGTGTACATCTATGTATAATCATGTACACATGAGCAATATACAGTGCTCAGGTATCTGGGCTCTTCAACCGTCTAGGACTTGCCCAAAACCAAACTTTATGCAAAGAATTTTTCACTGTTCAGTAGAGATATTTTATTAAAAGACAATGTTGTTTTGATGTCTTGTAACTACATATTCAGGTTTCTGCTAACAGGGTATTCCACTTTTAGAGACCAGTTTTGCTGTTTCATATCTTGGCTGAAGGCCTGCCAGGGCAGGGACTTCAACATCAGCTATGCTTAGGCTGAGCTGAGGGAAGCTGCTAAGCCATTTTCTGGAAGAGGTCAGCAAGAGGCACTTTTGAGATGCATGGCAAAAGCAGAGGCCACATGATGGAAGCACAGTTTTTAGCCGTGACTGCCATTTCCCATGCTTCAGACAAGAATTTCTCTCTGGCATTGCCACGGGGAAATTTCTTCATTCTGACAGAAAAAAGCAGTTTTAGTCTTAAAAAAAATTCAGTAGTTGAATTGCCCCTTTTTTTTGGTGCTGATCATCACTCTTAATGCTAGAAAAGAAGCATGTGCCTTATTTGTAAACCAAATATTGTCAGACATGACTTGTTGAGATGACTACTCGCATGCTTCCAGCTGGAGCCCATTTCTCTCCTAAATGCCATCAATAAAAACAGGACCCATCCTATACATGTGGTTCTTGCTAGAGTAATGTACATATGGTTCTCTTGAAATTGTTCCTTGCTTGTTTATTTTTATATCACTGATATTTACGACACTACACATCTGTACCATCAGCCTCCAGAAAAACACTGAGTATGCACTGCAGATAACTTTTACAGATAAAATGCATGTTAACTCCAAAAAGCCCAACAACAAACAAGTCTAGAAATAGGCAAGCGTGCAGGGTTTCCATTTCAGACCTTTAAAAGGGTTTCTATTTTTAACCTTACAAAGGTCAACCACACCACACCAACACACTTTTGCTTCTTTAGCTTAGTCTCCAAGATTCCCAGCTGCAGCTGAAAGCCTTGCAAGAAGGCCCTCCAAAAGGCAAAACACAGTGCCTTTCCCTACCTGTTTTCTCAGGCAGGGGGGCAGGGGGCATGTGATACTCCTTGCTTAGAATTTGAGGTTTGTACAAGATATTCTTCCTCCTAAAGACATCGTTCAAGAAAAACACATCTTTCCTACTCCATTGCCCAGTTGACATGACTGATCAGCAGAGGCCCATACCTGGAAATATTTGAGCCAGAAACCACAAAAGCCCCTCACTTATGTCAAGCTCCTGAAATTCAAAACAAAAAAAGTAATTGCTGCCTGGCTCAGGAAAAGAGCAAAGCAATCATATTTCCACAGCCAAAAAGAGGTTCACAGACATGCCAGAATACATAGGCCATTTTCAGTGACTAAGGAAATCAGAGGAACTTCCATCTGACCTGTTCCAAAAACAGAGGTAGGTCAGAGATATGACAAGGAAGCCTCTTCTCCAGACAGGCTCTCGCTTCAATGGGAAGAAAAATTTCTAAATCAAAATCCAAAATGAAGTACTTTCTATTTTCCTGAAGACATCAGGCTATGATTAACACAGAGTAGCTTATTAGAAAACAAGATTAGAGCTCTGTTATCTATAAAGATACAATCTCTCAACCAAAAACCTATGGGATGAGAAATTGAACAACCAATTCATGTTTTGAAGAGCATCATAGGCAACTGCTAAATCAAACTGAATACAAAGTAAATTACTGAAAAAAACCTAATATTGATTTCCTTCCACACGAGATTGGAAAGGTTTTCTATTAAACACATTTTCTAACAAAGGTCATCACTAATCACATTATGAATACAAAGAGAAGCAGATATTTTCTCACTTCCCGTTTGGAATTTTTCTTGCCAATAAGGCAAGGACCCCAAAAAGGTTTTCTTTCAGTTCTCAACCTTGACAGAAATTTCTTGAATGGCCTTTAGGGAAAGTTCTACTTACAACTGGGAATTAATTATAACTAGAATTTTTCTCATTGAATGGATTTTCATTGGAGAATATGATTCATAAAAACAATTTCCTCAAACATAACAAAGTTCTGCTGTAACACTGACAACTCTCCTGCCAGCTCACCTGGCAAGAATGGGATCTTCAGAATCAATTTTGCTATGAGGATCTGTTTATGCAAGGAGGTTTTACAAGATGTCTCACAGGAGTTAGGGACAGCTGTCTGCTCCACTTCAGTAACAAGAAAAAAACAAATTGTATGTTCAGGGCTTTCAAGAATATTAATTTTCTAGAATTCCCTTTCTGTGCAAAGTTTTATAATTTCTTTTTTTTTTCCCTCCCAAACAGCAAAACCTCCTGCAGCTTCCTGAAATTCTTGGGGATTTTTCCATAGAACAAAAAGTCTGAATTCCCACTAACTTTCCTTTCAGTCTCTTTGGGCCATGCTCAGTTGTAACTTGTGTCCCATTCATACCACAGTGACTGTCCACATAACACAGAGCTCCATGTCTCCATGACCTAGGGTACATGGCTCAGGACAGGAGATGGCTTGAACTAAGGAAGCCTTTTTCGCCCTTGGTCATTGCAGCAGAAAGACTGAATACAGACATTATCACTCTTCCTCCCTCCCTCCCTCCGTCTTTCAGATGATTTAAAAACATTCCAGGAGAGAAGTTATCTTTTTTTTCTGTGCTAATTTTTAGCCTCTGGGAAAATCTACAATAAGTAAAGATCTAAGCAGAGCCTTGTTAGTAAATTTTTCCCAGGTTCATAATTGTTAGAATGCACAGTAAAGGGGGGAAAAAAAGGCCTGCCAATTATTATTTTAAATTAGAAATACAGCTTAGAAGTATTGCCAAATGGAGCCATACTGAGGGACAATGTGAAAAGTACAGGAACAAGTTGTTATAGATCTTTGGAAATCATTGGCCCTGCCCTGTGCTGTCCAACAATCTAAGCAGACAGAAAGAATACAAAGTATGTGCAAATTAACAAGTTGCTATATTTTAGCACATTTAGAGCAAGGAACACAAGAATTCAAGAATTTCTGAATCTATTCACTAACAAGCCAGAAAAATGAGAATAAATATTAATAACAGGCTTATTATTTTAAATCATAAATAGAATTAAGACTTAAGAAAGGAATACCATAGAACTCTGATTTAATTGCTATGGCAACTTGCACAGAAGTTTTAGAGTGGTTCTAGCAGTTCTCTCATCTTGCAAAAATATGCTGAACAATAAGAGAAATTATCACTTCAATATGTTATATCAACTTATTTAAGAGTAGTAAAAAGAGTAAAATGTAATGTGAATTTAACGTTACATCCACATCATATTGAAGCACTTGAAACTATTAATTTAGGGACACAGGACTGTTTAGTTACAGGTTCAATCTACGGCTGATTTAATCTTATCCTACTTTAATTCATCAAGTCCTCAATTAAAATTAGCAGGGTTTCCTTACTCCCACTACTCTAATAATGCCATTCCAAAGCCTCACTCTAAAGTTTGTAGCCTTCTGCAAAGTACCTGACAGAACTTACTCGTCTCCATATCGTCCTTTTGCTCTTTACCAACATTTTCTGTCAGTTGAAGTAACTTTTTCCCTTTGGTATTTATTCCATTTCTAGTTTCTCCATATAAAAAGCTATCACACATTCTCTTCATTTTCTCTTTGCTATACTAAACAAGCCATTAATAACTTGCAAGAAAATAAATACACACATACATAAAATATATATACTACATATACACACAAAAATTTGCAACAAATGTTGCACATTATGCACACATGTACATAATTATGAAAGAATGGGATTGGGTCAAATCAGATTATATAAATAAAGAAAAATATGAATTTTCAAATACAAAAGATGCAGTTTTATAGATTATTTTCATTGCTTGGGTTGAGATAAAAGTCAATCAATTGGAATGAAATAGAACGTAGCCATAAAATGAGATAGTTATATGTGTAACTGTCACAGGAATAATTCAAACATGTTTGGGATAGGCAATTATGTTTAGTAGTAGCTGGAATTCAAAGTATTTCTGGAAAAGGTGATTGCAGTAAAAGTTTAAATCCCTTTCATGTCCTGAAAACTAGGGATCTCTTCTTTGTACCCCTGAACATTGCAATAGAACAATAATTCTTGCAGCCACAGAACAGCTGCAAATTTTGAGACTCAGGTTGTTCAGTACCGTGTCACAAGTCCAAGATTTAATTATAAATTTGCTCTTAAACATTTTAAGAGCATCACTTAACACTAAGTGGATTCCTCTCAATATGAGAGATGGGAAACAAGATTCTACTTTCTCAATCTACGACAGTTATTTCTTTTCAGACTACCACATACTTTCTTATTCATCCACATTTGAAACTAAAGACAGTATTTTCATTATTTTCTAGCCTCCTGTGAAAAACGAGGTTGTTTTTAACTGTTATCTCTAAAGCCATTAGTTTTCTCTTGCAAAAATGACCAGAGCACAGCAATTCAAATAAATGCAAGTCTTAGTTTTTTACAATGTCATTTTAACCTTTACATATTGTTCTCTCTGTGCAATGTAGCATTTTCTTTATCCTGTGGGATACAACTCAACAACGAGTTGTACCAATGAGCAAGGTTTCAGCTCACTTTTCAAATTTCCTCTAGGCTGAAACTGGACTGACTTGCAAGAGTGTTTCAGACATATTTAAAGATGGGTTTTACTGCACTGTCACCCATAAAAAGCACAATAAGCGGTTGATATTGGCATGAAAGTAGTCAACATTCTCCAACCAATCACAGTGAAAATGAACAGCAGAGCTATTCCCTTAACAGGTATTCAATTCAGTGGGCTCCAGTGAACTAGACAGTTTTGTCATTTGATTTGTGTTACACCAGTTTTAATTACTTAAAAAGATATTGGAAAAATATGGCCAATGAAAGTACAGTGCACAAGGCTTGTAGCATACCATGTGTGTTTGTTTTCATCCCACCCTCAGCAAATACAAAGAGAAAACCACAACTTCAATTTGCATTTATGCTTTTCAGAGGTTGAGAAAAATTTAATTTTGGTCGTGAGGAGTAATAAGATTATTAGGGTGACAGAGCGTAACACATGCCTTCAATGGGCTCTGACCTACTATATCAAAATGAAATAGTTGCAGCATTAAACTGAACTGTCAATTATTGTATGCATTTACTGAAAACTCATTTTGAGGTGATTTATCTAATGTCTCCTTAAGAGTATATCATCATACCATCTTCTTAGGAGGTTGTTGATTACACAAATGACTCAAAAATTGGCCATATCACTGTTTTCACATGATGAAAGCAACTCCTTATTCATGCTACAAGCTCTAAATTCTCCAGCTCCTTTTATACCAGGATCAGCCAGTTCACTCTTTCTAAAGATAGTAAATCAGTTCAGAGAGAACTATGTGCATAAACAGTTGGTTAGAAATAGAGCAAGAGAGAGAGAAATTATTGGAATGATCAGATGGTTGGAATGAGAGTATAATTACCTCTGAGCAGCAGCATTGCTTCTTGTCAGCTTAAGCAGTTTGTCGAATTACAAAGTTACTTTGCAGGCTGAAGATGTTTTTAGTACTTTGAGAAGCCACCAAAGCCTTGTTCAAACAAATGTAACAGATTACCAGCATGGCTATGTACTATGTACTTTGGAAGAATGAATGTCCTTCTGGCAGTAATTGTTTGTAATTAGAAAACCTGTCTATCTGATAATTGTTATCCAGTTATCTAATCTTGGACACAATTATACAAAGCCAATGTCCAGGTTTCAGCACACAACTGGGGATTCCAATTCATATACTTAGACTGATTAACTGGCATGAATCCCATCAGCCCCACTGCCAAGGTTCCCTCAGTGAAACCTACTTCATCATGAGCAGTTCACTGTGTTCCATCCAATAACTCAAATTATATCAGCATCTTCTTAGTCAGAAACCAAACATTAAAAATTTAAAACCTCTCAGGTCTACAATTTAAATGGCCACCTTATTTAAAGTGTCATGGGCTTTGAACTCTCAATGACTGCAAAATGTGCATGATCTGAAAAATAACACTAATGCGAACCTAATGTTGCCCTTGCACAGTTCCTTGAGGAATTCAATGTGAAATAGTCCAAGAATAAAGAAACTTACATTTAAATTTCATAAAAAATTAAGCATCATAACAGAGCCAACAGCAAAACAGCATTAACTAAAGGCAGCATTTCTGAGCATATGATGAAGTAATAGTTTTCACTGATGGAGGTATGCTTGAATATTTGCATGCATACCCATATGCTTTGTATTTATACATACACATAAATGCAAAAGTTCTACTTATATTACACCATACATTTCATTATATTACAAATTTCAAAGATTGCAGCCTTGCTTGGGAAAGTGTTGAGATGCTGCATCACGCTTTATTTTTACATTGCATCAGATAAGTATATATTTACTACTGGTAGTCACTAACAAATATCCTATAACTGCCTTGGTTACAGCATCCTTAGGGAAGTGATAAGGCTTGTGTTAGTTATGTAGTACAGCAAATAGATTATTAAAATAATATAGCTTATTTCCCTGTTTCAACAGCAGTTAAAATTATGTGAAAATAGAATAATGTAATTGAAAAAAATCAAAAAAGCACAAAATTTTACAAACATTAAGTTTTTAATGTCATGAGATGCTGGAACAGTTATTCTACACTTACAGAACTTGTTCCAACTGTGTGAAGGAACCAATTCACTACTACCCTATAAAGAACTGAAGGTGAACTGAAGGCTGCATTTAAAAGTAGTTCAGAAATAGTTATGAGTATTAAAGTATTATGGTGGTTGCCATTAAAAAAAACCCACTTCCAAACTCAGCATATAGTTTCCAACACACAGCACTGTTGTCTGTTTCAATTCACAGAAACTCTTTCAATGCTTTTCAACATGTGGTAACATTAAAAAAATGAACAGAAAAGATTTCATGTGCCCACTTTACTGCACAACATTGAAGCTGTTAGAATCAAACTTTATATTTACTTCTAATACATGCAAATTGCACAAAGCCATAAGGTTTACTCTTTATTTCAGCAAATAGACTCACCCCTCAAACATAGAACACAAAATCATTTTAAGCTGATATTGAGAAAAGAGATAGGAAAGCTTTTTTTTTCTCTTTCAAGCTGAAGGCTTAACAGCTTTGAATCTCTTTGGAAATCCTTGTGGATTTTAAATTCGGCGCTTTACTTTGAGATAAAGAGCCTAGATTTGCTGGGAAAGAGGTAGGACTCGGTCCACTGTACCCAATGTAAGCAGGAGAGCGGCTTTCCCTAAAAGCAGGAAGTCTGATTTCCACATGCTTCCACCTTTTCCAAAGGCTTCCACCTTTTGCCAGCAGGTGGCAAGGAGACGGAAAGGCAGGATTGCTAAACCCGTGCGACTCACACATGAGGAGCCAGCTGCCGCCTTCTGGTGTAACGAAAGGAGAGGCAGCTCCATAAATGCTGAGACCCCAGAATAATGACATTTTCTAGATTTACTAAATGCTGAGAAGCTGAAAGTAATTACAGTTTCACATAGATCTACAAACCAATTTATAAAATGACTGACAAAGCAAGCAAAAGTTTCGTACTGCAGTCTGCATTGCAATTGAAGTTGCATGCTACTCATCTTCCCACATACCTAGTTAAGTGCTCAGTACTACTCAGCTCCAGAAAAGACACAACGAATGAACAAAATGAGAAGGAGCAAACCCTAATTTTTAGGATCTTAATGAAGTTTAATATATGCAAAAATATTTCAAAGTCTGTCCCAAAATTCATTTACAAAGATATAAATGAGGAGGCGTTGAAGTCAATTCAATTACAGAAGTGGAACAAGGACAGGTAAATAAAAACACAGGTGACAAAACAGAAGCCAAAGTTCAAGTTAAAGGAACAAATTACCAAAGAATCCTTGCCGAACATGTCTAAATGCTTACTCCTAGAAGGTGGACTTTTATATGAAACCCATGACCATGGGCTTCTATTTTAAGTAAAACATAAGCAAGGATTAATTTTCATTATAAAGGAGAGTATCTGTTCTAAAAGAAAAACAAAACAAAACCCCTCTTGCTACTGAAAACTTTAAGATATTTCTTATTAATAGTTTTGGGAAATTATTTCAATAAAAAATTCTAAAATACAAAATTTCTGGTCTAGAGGGCTATCTCCTCACCTATTCTTACACTTCCCAGAACCACAGTGTACTGTACCAAAAAACTAACTCCAAGACCCCTGCTACCTGCATTGTTCTGTAAGGTACAACTAATTGAGGTCACAAACCCAAAAAAAGCCTTCAAAAGTAAATTATATTGGGTTTCAGATGCTTTTGTCAAAGCTAGCCTGCAAATAGAATGGAAGAACAAAGAGAGGGCAAATTTATGAACCTCCCTCCAAACAGATGCTAAAGAGCTACTTGCAGTATCTTATTCTGTACTGAATAAGTCAGGCAGCACAGCGAGAAACAACACTTTGAGTAGTGACCCAGGTCTGATCTCACTGCACAAACCTGTAAAGCAAAAATCATACAAGTTGCAATACTGTAACATTGGAAACAGCTCTACAATGCCATTATGGATAGCAACGTGCAGAGAAAATCTGAAGGACCTGTAAACTAAATAACAATAAAAGGAGTGCTTATACACAAGATTTATCATAACCAAGCCTCTTACTACAATTCAGTGTTAAAATAAGATGTTTAAGCTGGGCATATATTCTTCTTCCACTTCTTCCTCTTAGAAAAATGTTTAATTCTTGCAGTTCAAGCTAGATGCACTACCCTCACAGGCCATAGTAGTCAAAGTAACCAGTATATAGAATACAAACATGACTGGCATTCCTCTTGTTCCTTAAACCCTTGATTTCTTCCATAAAGCTCAAGCATTGTTTGCAGTGCAATGTGGTAAACAATTTGCTGCAACAACAGCAAATAGAGCCATGTTTAATTCAGACACTGTCATTACATTTCCTTTAACCTCTGCAAAACTGCTCGAACTCTTGGTTCAACTCTTCATCCACAAGAAATATTCTAATGATTTCATGAAGTACAGGGCTGTGCCCAGTGCTTTTCATCTCTTTGTTCCTTACTCCACAAACCTCAAAATTAGTAATCAGAGTAATAGGTAGAGTTGCAAAGCTGGGTGCATCTGATCCTATGCTGAAAGGATACAAATGAGAAAAAACCCCTTTCCTGAAGGAGAAGAAAGTATGCTATGTTATGTGGAATACACAGTCATCCTTTTACTACAAAGTTTTCTGCTTTAAGCCATGTTAGCCCTGCAAGTACCACTACAAACAGTTCAATATCAAAATACAGTAAAATTTCAAGCAAAATCAAATACGATACGAAAATTGTTTGCTTTCATGCACATATGGTAAAAAATAAGATGGCAGCAGTTTGCTATGTTCTCAGACAACAAAGAGTCACAGTAATTGCTTGTATGACCAGATTTCATTGGGAAGGTCATCATAAGATGGAGACTTTGCATTCTCTCCTGCTTGGAGATACATGTGAGAATATACCCATCTGTTAGAATAAAATTGAAGCATTAGTTTAATTTGGTTTTTAAACATTTACTAAATAGTGCAAAATTCTTTCTGCAAGACAGGTAAAAATTTAGGCCTGTAGTTATGGCTTCTGCCGAATATTGTGTATGCATTTTGGTACTTCTTCCTTTTCAGAAATTATTTATCCCACTGATACCAAATTGAAAGCTGTATATAAATTTAGATTTTCTTTTTTAAGTCAGTACATTGTTATACACTTTACTGAAATTTTCTTTACATTGAAGTCTATGAAGTCAGTGAAACAGTGATGACTTTCAGTGAGACACAGAATGGTGATTAGCTTGGCACTGCTCATCCTGTAGTGGTCTAAAAAAGCACGAGTACTGTTAGCTCCAGCTGAAGTCAGGAGGAGCTGAGGACATTCCTCACCTTTCATATCTGAGCTTGGTATTATCAGACAGCTCTCCAGTGGAAGATGTGCACATGCACAAGGCACATATGTAACAGACTGCATAACAGCAAGATTTCTACCATATGCCACAACAGTAATATTTTAATCTTAAATCAATACTAAGCTGAAAGATTCAAATTAAATTATTACAATCCACAGATGTTCCATGGACAGAAAAACAATTTTTTTGCATAAAAATGCACTGCAGCACTAGAGCACACTTTAATGTGGAGACAAGTGAAAATCTGTTTTACTTTTTCACCCACAAATTTGCTCAAATTTGTCTCAGACTGTCGGTCAAGGCCATTGCTTATAGATACTTAGCAGAATTTCAATTGTCAGCAAGTGATTAACAGGGAATTTTATAAGTATAAAGAACTATTTCTAGATAACTTAATAACCAAACATTTACTGAGGAAACTTTAATATTTAAACTTTAAAATAAATGAAAGTCATTCAGTCTGAGAAAGGAAAAACATTGAGTGGCCAAAACACCCAATCAAAAAATATCAGCACAGAATCTGAGTTGTCAAATGCATGCAATTGCCCATGTGCAAAATACCTACCACAAACAAATGCCCACAGCTATTTGGTTAACAGTTCTGAATACTAAGCTATGGAAAGTAAATTTCTCACAACATGGCAAGAGAGGGAGCAGCTAAATTCCTTTCTCCAAAATGCAGCTTTGCCATCTGTGTAACTTGATTATTATTCTTTTTAGTCTTTCAGCAAAATTTGGAAGCTCCAAACTACTCAGTACAAATTTAATAGAGTCCTTTTTAGTGAAAGATGCTGTTATAAGATTTCTAACTGTTGAGCCATACCATGCTGCAACAGACAGGATAGTTCCTCCCATGGTTATAACATCAGTGTGTTCTCAGTGAGAGGTCCCAGAGCAGCTCAATCTCAACTGCTGCTGCCTCACACGTTTCTCCATCCCAAGAAACATACTCAGTTTTAATGGAGAAAACTAACCAACAAAAGAGTGACTAATCTTGAGCAGAATGAGGCCCTAATCACACAAATACCAGAAGCACTGGCAGGAAAGGGTAAAAAAAATGGAAATAGGAGCAGAGGACTATACCAGCTTTAACTTAGGTATTGCTAAGGAACCGCATCCTGCAGTAGAAACTGCAAAAAATAGAAGCCATTTTAGATGAGTCAAACTCTGACAATGCAGCTTTAGAGAAAACCACACAGGCCAGGGTACTAGGGAAAGTACTGGAGCAGTTAACAGCACACACTTAGGGTGAGTGCAACCACTTCCTTTGCTTTTCTTTGTATATTTGATTAGGCTAGGGAATAAGAGGGTAAAAGCCAGGCTCTGCTTCCCTTACTGAAGAGGCAGAAAAGCTTAAGTGCTCAGGAGATCACAGCAACAAATTATGCTTCTGGTCAGGTTAGTTTTAGAAGGGATTAATAACCAATTAAGAAATCCATGCTCCAAGTATAAACTGAAAGATGACTGAAATTAACATGACCTGCAAACAAGACAACTTTTATGTGTGAAATAAAGATTCAGAAAATGTAGCACTACCAGAAGGGAACAGCCCTTTAACAAATTGTATTATTAGAAATTTAGGAGCCGTACATCAAATGTAATAAACAAAAACTCCTCTGCTCTTCCCTCACACTTTAACTTCATTTCCTCTGAGAACCCAAGTATCCTGCATGTTACTTCTAGAATAAGAATGTCTGACACAAAATGCATCCAGCCCTTGAAGTTAGGGTGATGTAACTCTTGAGATCAGCCGAGTGGTAACAGCAATGACAATACTCAAAGTCTCCCTGTAAGCTGTTCATATGAATTATGCTGCTTTTCACTCACTTCATCCCAAGTTGTCAAAAAGCACATATCTGCCTTTGCTCATCTGTGTTAGCTTGTTAACTATTAAACACATGGAGATGAAAACCATGAAGTACATGAAGCTGCATAATATTGTTCAAAGCAGTGCTTTTCTAAAAAGCATGATTTCAGTAAGAGGTTTATTTGTCCTGAGAAGATTATATTTGCCTCAATGAATTTTGAATTCTAAGTAAAACTTCGATTCCCATGACTTACGTCCATTTTACAACTCTAGTTTTCCAATTTTTCAGATGCTTTTTCATAGATCAGTTTTGGAGCAAACATATAATGCTGTGTGAGAATTGTCTGAGTTACCAGACAATAGAGTAATATTTGGAAATCCGGCTCCTCAATTAATGCTAGTTAAGCACTCAAGATGACTCCTGAACTTTAAAATTCTACAATTTTGTCATGAAACCCACATTCTTTGTGGCTTGTTCCATAGTGGCTATCCAAGTTTACAGTGGAAAACATGAGTAATGGCTACATTTAAACAGAATGGACTTCAGGAAAAATACTTGTGTCAGATCTGACAAAACAAAAGCAAACTGCAAGACAAAATCAGCTTAGTAAACATGTCTCTAACTTCAGCCTTTATTTGGTTCTTATTTCAAACACCCAGACAAGTAAAAAAAAAAAAAAAACAACTGAGTTAGTACCTGTGGCACAGAAATAATACTGAAGCAGGTAAGATCAACTGTTGTGAAAGAGTAAGGAATTGGAGTACCCCACATGAGGTACAGCATCATAGAGATCAGCATGAGCAGGATCAGTGAATTCTGGGCCTGTGCTGTGGCATGCACTAACTTTGCCAGACACCAAGGTATGCTGGCAGGTTTGCTACATGGCTGTTCCAAGGATTAGCTCCACTTGGTGTTTGTCGCTGAATGCTTGCTAAAAAGTAGCTGCAAAGGGATGTGTTTAACATCAAAATACATATAACAAGTACACAAAAATAGGTTAAATATTCACAACCAAAAGAAACTAATCAATAGCAGAAGCACTAAAAAGCATAACAGGTACTCAAAGGAAAAGTCATCAGAATTCCCAGCCATGCTGCAGATAGTATTTTTGTACTACTGGAATCGGTATCTACAAATTCAATGAGTCTGAAGTTTGCTGTACAGATGAAAACAGAGTAATCCTTAACAGTAGTTCAATAGAAAATGTAATTTGGGTCATTGTCTCCTTGCTAATACAGCATCCAGTTCACCTGACTAACCATAATCCCTCTCTGGTTTAGAGGACTACAAAACACAGGATTATTTATAACAAATTTTTTTCAGCAGTACATTCAAGAACATCTGCAATAGCTAAATGACAGCAACACAGCATAGAGTACCTAAAGCAAACCATATTATTGCATGTAATTTTAGGCAAATAAGAGCTTTTGAAAGAACTTACAGGTCATACAAGGCCTACTTTCACAGAAATTCATTCAGAATTCAAAGCTTAATTTTTAGACAGCAACTTGAATTTGCTGTGCAGCAAAAGATTCAGCACTGCTACACAATCTATAACACAGGTTCAAGAACACCTCCAAAAAGCATGGATTTAAGGCACCGACTGACAACCTTACATCCCACAAAGTAAATCATCAATGGAGCTTATTTGAAGAAGGTGTAACATGGTCTCCTGCTTTAGACACCTAGAAGAAATATTAAATCTCCTACAAATCTTTTATAAGAACTCTTCCTGGCTACTGACCCCAATTCCAAGACATGAAACCAATTATGGTTAGTCAAGGCATTCTATTCCTGGCAAGAACAACAAAAAAAATCCTTTAAATATACATGCATTTCCCTTTTGTTAACTTGCAGTGATGTCCATTTCCTTCTGAAGTATCAATAAGAAATGCAAAAATTTTCTTTCAGATTTAACTTGCCACCCCTTTTATCTACCCCATTCCTCTTGCTCTCAGAAAAAAAAAAAAAACAGAAAACTCTAAGGAGGTATATTACTTACTAGAATTTCTTGTCATTGTAGGAAAAAATACATACCCAGTAATTCAGTTCTGTTGATTGCCTCAGTCACTGGTGAGAGCGCCATTCTGTAGACTGATCTGGAAATAATGATTTAAAAAGAGGGACACAGTCAGGAATTTAAATGCTCTTGACTACTGACACACTTTGCTAATCTATCTTGAGAAGGTCAGTTAACTTCATTGTGTGAATTTCCAAAAGGATATATTAATTTTATCCATCTTTAAATAAGATTTTCATCTCATCTTCAAAGCCGTTCCAAAAAGGACTATGATTTCATTTGTTACTAAAGCCAAAAAATTGTCAGATGGGGGCAGGTAAATTGTGATATTCTATGGCAATATGTGACACCATTCCCTAATTAAACCATTGGAATAAAACACAGTAATTAACATGAAATTATTCTAGATTCACACTGTTCATTTGTGCTTCCACGAACACAGCAATTTAGGACTATTTATGTTCATACACTTCACAATTCAATAAAGGAAAGCTTTCAATGCCAAGATTTAAAATCCATATGTTTAAGATACATGATTACACATACATGCATCTTATAAAGTGAGATGGAAATTGCTCTCCCTTTTGCAAAAACTACCTTGTGCATTTCATTAAGGCACACAAAGCTTACAGTCCTTCAGAGCGATTCCAACTAGTGCCATCCAAGCAGTCTTCTTTCCATGATCAGGGGCCAATTCTTTAAAGTACACCTCTGCTGACAGAGGACAGATGTATGGGAGGTATTTTCAAGAACACAGTATTAAAAATATTCAGTCTTCATGCAAAGTCAGTGTAAGTTCCTTGTCTCCAGGTGACTTCTTAATCACAAATATCCAATATGTAAATGCTTAATTTCTTTTACTTTGCTACCTTTTCTGTTCCTTTATTGCAGCTGCTAAAAATGAAGGCCTTCTACAAATACAAAGGTCTTTATTGAAAACAGACAAGATGTACTTCATTAGTCCCCTTTTATCCACCCACATCAGATTCACTGTCCATGTTACAAAGTAACACCTAAATAATAATTCATGTTCCAAAGATGGGCCTCTTGGCCTTCCTGCTGAGTGTTCCGCATGAAAGAGCAAGAAAAATGAGCTGATTTCAGACAGACTAAACTTTCCACTACTCAAAAATGGAGCCTAAGATATTACTACACAAACTCCTTTCAGCAGCAAGTAATGACTGGCATATACTTTTCTTTGGGCAAGAACAATAAAATTGATGTATCATTGTGTTTTAGAATGATCAAAACTGAATCCATGTTCAAGATTCTAGCTCCAAAACTTTGAAATATAATTAATGAGCACTTCTCTCTCCAAGTCACCAATGCCTGTTGCTCAAGAATAAGATGTTAAAGTTCAGTCTGCTGGACTCTACTTCACACTGCAGAAAAAAACCCGACTATTCCTATGGCTTTGGGACAGCAGCACATTTAACAAAACTTTCCTAGATGCACACAAAATGAAAACATCTTGCTTGTAACATTCCTTTTAGCAAGCATTTTAACAAGAGTCTCCAGATTATAATCAAGCTTCTAACTGAAAGATAACTCCTATTTATATGAAAAGTAGAATAAGTCAACCAATTCTAAATGTTCTGCTGTTCACTGCCAACTACATCAAATTCATATTCTTAGTTAACTATATTTTTAAAAATTTAAAAAATTTTCAACTGTTTACAGTATCAATCCAAACCAAAAGACTAGTACATTAGAAGACCAGATTTTAAAATGAGAGAAAAACACAGCGGTGTTATATAGACCCAAAAGCATACACTGAAGTTTTAATTTGTTCAGTGGTACAATTTGCACATACTTGGAATCTCAGGTGACAGCATTCTTGATTTGTTTGCCACAATTCTATTGATAAAGGCCTGTGGTCCTGCATGGCAGGCAATCCTTCCTAGGTTTAGCTGATACCTCTTCTGTTCTGAGCAGTGGTTTGATCAGAGGTCCTTATTGGAGGTTCTCTAAGCACTCCCTGGCACTTAACTCTTACTAGGCCCAATTCTATTCTTTTTCTACAAATGACATCTGGCTGAGATCTACAATATAACCTTTTGTGTAACTTTTCTTATATTTTTCAGCATATAAAGATTTTGTGTTTCTATTGCTTTGCAAAGAATAAATGCCTTTATAAGAGAGTTTACTTATGCTGACATTCAGCACCTCCCACACTTTACAAAATGGAAGAAGGAATAATTATGTGATTCTAGTGATCCATCAGAGACTGATGAATCACAATAACGTTTTTAATAACTGACCAGCAATCCAAAGCCTGAATGACTAACGTACACTTTTCAAGTTTTAAAGCTTATCACTAGAAATGTGCCTAAAAATGCCAGGAGGAGAGTCCTATTGTGACAGACAAACTTAATCCATGCTGCAAAGGGCTGACAATCCACTGATCATTTGTCTGTTCATGAAAAATGCAAGAGATTGTATTGCAGATTGGCACAATTCTGATCTCTGTTCTAATGCTTGGCCTACTCACTCCTAATAAATCCCACAGAGAAACCCAAAAACTGTTTGAAAACAGTCTGCAAATAAACTGAATTATTTTAGTTAGTCATTCGGTACTAAAGTTCTACTAATTTCCTTATGGATAAAGTAAACACAAAGCTTCAAGTTTCCCTGGCAATCCTGCCATTTAAAAACAGTCAAAAAAATAGGACAAATCCCCCCACCACTGCAAACCATCCAGCTGGTGATCCTGATAGCTACAGACTACAGTTAACTGATAGTGATGTAAACTCCTTATGCCAGCTTGCTTAAGCACAGAAGCACAAATGCACATAATTAAGATCTGATGTTTGCTTTTTCCTCCAAACACAAATGCAGTATTTGTGTTTGAGCACTGGCAGTAACAACTGTGAACTATGCTATTAATGTCTGATTTTAAAATGCTTGTGGCAGAATCCTGTCTAGAGGAACAAAAATAAAATGTATTCAGACAAAGCAACAGTGAAAAGTGCATTAAGAAAATTAAAAGCAGTGATTACAGAAGAAAATCATGTATTCTCCTCTCAGAAAGTTATTTATGTATAACATTTCTTAAAATGGATCCAAACACTGCCATTCCCAATAGAAACTAAATTTCTGAGAGGATATATATTTTAAAGTATATGGGAATTCTTGTTTTATTAAAAGGGAGAAATATAGGTCAGCATCCTTCTTGCTTATTTTCCACAAGCATTTTTCAGGTTAAATAAATTGGTACTAAATGGTCCAGGAACCTAGATGCATTTATTACTTCATTTATTAACTCAGGTTTAAGAATTTGTATCTTAAAAAAAAATACATCACAGAACTGAGGCTTCTTAACTTCAGTAAGGGACACAATGAAAACTGTCTGCAGATAAAGAAGCATTTCACACTAAACTGAGGAATCCATTCACTAGACAGTCTCCCAGAATGATCTCTGGCTCTAAATCAGTATCTGAAGGTACATCCTTTCACTGAGGATCCATGGACTTCAGCTGTCTGTTGCAAGTGGCTATATATGAAATTGGTCTCTTGCCTGTTCCTATTGAAGAGTTCTGTAGTGTTTGCTAATGCTGTATAAAACCATCCTTCAGCTTAGTCTTTTTTGTGAGATATGCACACAAAAATATTCTGGCGATTATTTTTCTGAACTTTTAAGGCCATACAAGGCTGAATACAGCCGAAGTAGAGGCTTTGGAAAACAACGACCCAGGTAGGCAGAAAACATCCACCCTGTTATCATCTCACTGTGTGGGGGTTTTTGGCAGCCACTTCTGCCAAAGCATCCTGCCAAAATTTGTCAATTCATATTGCTATCAGTCACATTGCTTCCACTGGTAGATTTAACAAAAACAAGTTTTCCCAAGGTAGCGCCAAATGAATCTTGATAATCAGTAAAGGAGAGGGTTTTTTTGTTTGGTGATATGAGATTTTTTTAATGTTTGTTTGATTTGTGGTTTTAGTTGGCTCTTTTTCCTCAGAAAAACACAAAAGGGAAAACCTATATCAGTTAGAAACACTGAATGTCACTGGGTGTTCTGAAGATGGACTTTTATTCCAAATGCAGCTGAGTGAAGTTACAGAAACCTCCCAACAGAACAAAACATCATTCTGCATGTACATCACAAGGCCTTGGAACAACAAGTAAGAAGATTAGAGAAGTTTTGTATCACAGGTAGATTTAGCTTCAGGTCAACACAGCCTGCAATATGCTTTTCAGTCCTAGGTTTCACATGTGCTTGCTTGAGATGATTTAGAGAATTACAGAATGGCTGAACCTGGAAGGGACATCCTGAGGCATCTAGACCAAGTCACTTTCTGATAGCAGGTTCAGCTTGGGCAGATCGCTCAGGACATCTGGATATCTCCAAGTTTGGAGACCTAGCCCAGTGTTTCATCACCTTTACAGAAAATAAGTATTTCCTTATATTTCAATGTAGCTTCCTGTACATCAGACAAGTGGGAAATAAGCTTCATCTTCTAATCACAGAAGTTCCTTTTGGGACAAGAGTTAAAAAACTCTTTAGGAACATTAAAAAAATTAGATACATTCTTAACAAATCCAAAGGAGTTCTTTAATTAAAACAGACTTATAGGCATCATCTGGAGATCTACTTACCACTGCTACTTGACTACCTTTGTGCTCTAGAGGAAGATAAAAATTTGAGATTTCTAGTATGCAGTAAATAGCAAAAACTTTAATTTACTATATTGCACAAGCATATACATAATTTTCTGCCTGCATTTAAAAACAAATCTTTTGATAAAGCTGAACAGAAGCAGGTGCTTAAATACTTTGATTAATAATAATTTAACTTAGAGATACCTTTACTTACAGCCTTATATGTATTACATGTGCTAAAATCTTCAAAGTCTATCTATAAATAAAAGGGATATTCCTCATCCACATAAAGCACTGACCATGACAGGATTATTTACATGAAGAGCAATGAAGAATCGCCTAATACTGCAAAGTAACAAATATTGCCTGCCACATACTTTCCATTGTCATTACATATGGGAGAACATTGAAAGCTGAAGAATCTGTATCCACTGGATATCATATGGCTAAGTCTGTCTTTCACTTCATATAAACATATTCTACTAGAATAATATTTTTTTTAGATCAGCATCTCATAAACAAATGAGCTATCACAGAGTCCTGAGCTTATGCAGTATTCTTCCTAAGAAAATACTGTTCTCTAACAAACAAGTAATTTCAAATTGAGGACCTACTTGCCTACTGTTTGTGTAAGGTACCATGCAAGCAGCATCTCAAACCATTTTTGGAAGGAAAAGCTAGAGTGGATGTGGTATAAATTCCAGAAACCCGTGTGCAAGGATACTGTCTTTGGCCAAATTCTGACCTTATTTCTGTGCATGCAGCAACCCAAGTTAAAAAAAAAGAATAGGAGAAGTTAGGCTCATGTTGAATGCATTGCAATATACCCATCTACAAAGCCAGAATATTCTAAGGAAAAGAAGAAAGAAGGGAAATTGGGATACAAGCACACACAAGCCAAAATTTCACTGCCAAACCTCAGACTGCAGAAATGATTAGGGGACTGCGCTTTGTCCAATTCTTTAAGCAAAAAAATCCCCTTTTATTACACTCCTTGGGCCACTGTGCATTCTTTTAAATCCCAAACAGATTTCCTAATTTACATTGACTTACACCAGGCATCACAGAGCTTCCTTAAATCCTAGTTTTTTTGTACACTTTGATAAACTGCAAGGCACAGAAACTTGTCATTGTTCCATGAACAGCAGAACTACCAATTTTTTTTAGGGACTCATGCCCTTTGCTCTTAATTTTTCTATTAAAGTAATTCCAGCCCTTTCTGCTTACAGTGTCTTCTGAACACTGGAGCAGGACAGAGACAGCACATGCAAGCTCCAGTGTGCAGAGCCACCACACTGAACTTTCAGCCTATTATGTTCAAACATGCTGTATAAAAGCTGAATTCCCTCAGCTTTCCTTCAATAGAGGCATTCATTTGAATAATCCTAATCATTAATTCATCAGTTTTCCCAATCCTTCCAGATTACTTGCTCTGCAAGTCCTACTCTTCACTTACAGCAGCCAACAGAGACATTGAAAATGACTGATAGAAAGGTATTAGAAAGGTAGACAGAATCAAGATTAAACAAAACCAATTTCCACAGGGAAACAGAAAAGAGAAAAAGGTGTTTTAAACAGTACAGTAGTTTCCAAATACTTTATACACTCTGATTTTTTCAGCATTAAAAAAACCAAAATGAGATCCTATATCCTGTTTTTTAGCAGCTTCTCCATGCAGCTGACATAAAAGAAACATGGATTTATTTTTAATGCTGAAAAGCTTTTATTCTCACTTTCATACAACTCAGTAAATTGCCCAGAGAGTGATTTATTCTCCGCTATGATCTCCTGAATATCTTATACCCACACAAAAGATGGATGCTGGCAGGCAGAGCTGTCAGTAGGAATTTCAGCAGAAGTAAATTGTTTAGTACTTACAATGCAGCATAATAGCTGTAATTTCATTTGAACTGTTGCCATTAATAGAACTACAAGCCAAGACCTAGGCATTCATCATTGTGCAGCCACTGAGAATTCCTCCATGCACACTTCACCACAGATGCAGGTAGCTCAGTCCTGGAAGTGTTACTGTACCTGAAAGAATGACAAGCCAGGCCTGGCACTTTTTCTCAGTAGTGAAAGACACAGGTGGATATCAACTGCTAAGAAGTTTCCCATCAGTATTTAACAGGTGTTTTCACAGCTATTCCAATCCTCTGCCAAAATGCAAACTAGCAATTTCAACACATATGCATTGAAAAATGTTTAAAAGGAAACTAAAATATAATACACAGATATGCAAATATGTCCATATGTACACTGCACATTAGTTGGGCAGGAAGCATGTTTTTCTGTAGCATATTCTTCTGAAATATTACATCTCCTACATATGAAGACATAGAAAGTCAAATACCTTAAATACTTGGCTAAAGATATCACATCAGCAGATAGTTGTTCTTCACCTAGACTTTTGGTGAAACACTTATTAAAATGCTTTCGTTTAAGTGCTATGATTAAAACAAACTATGGATTGTTTCCTTGGTCTAAAAAAATGTATACAGCCTGAATTCTATTCTATGCTGTGTATATATATATCCTGAATGGAAGATCAGGATTAGCACATGTGCTATAAAGACAATGAAACATAGCCAATTTCAGAAAAAGTGCCTTGAGTATAGTAAAGACAACTTTTGCTGTGTATCCTTTCTACTCAGAAACTGCAGATTTGGCTGCCTCTGACAGGTTAAACAAATTTGCCACCCTGCAGGCAGCCCCAAAGGTCTGTATGGGAACTCAGACACTGAAGAGGTGAATAAGCCATTAGTTCTCTCCAGAGGAATTAGTTTTTATATGCATGTCTCTCATCACTGCTAATCAACGATGATACACATTCTTTCTGCCAAACTCCCTGAGATGTACGGGTAAACATCTGCAAAGTCTGAAAAAACGCTATACACTTCACTTCCCTGTCCTACCTACAGGAGGGAAAAATGAGCAGTGAACTGCACGTGCAGGAAAGGCTGTTCTACTGGCAACTCAGAGGTCAGCTCGTGACTGATCTTGTGTATGAAAACTGTGAGGGCTGGTGTGGGGAAAGAAGGGCAGATGTGGCAAGAGAAGCAGCATGTAAAAAGAAAAGGTCTTCCTTTTTACAATAATAGAGCAAAGAATTAGTAAATAGAAGAATGGAGACATGAAGCATCACAGAGAAAAGGACAAACATGAAGGTTGACAAGGCCTCTTAAAAATACAGTATTTTGTGCCTCTATTGGGTGATAAGTGTGAGGATTAATACACTCAATTATTGAATCTACTTACATATTGCAACAGTCACATGACAAAGATTGGAAGCAAATTCAGAGCAATCAGTCACTATTAAAATTTATAATATGTCACAGAAGATTTCTTGGATCTTCTTGAGAGTAGGAATAAATTCGTGCTTTCTATTTTAAGTGGGAAAAACAGGTCACGTACGTCATTATTTCCTATTATCAAAAGAAAGTCCATTCCACAATTTTGGTCATGATGTGTGTCTGAGTTTGGACTAAGATATGGACTAATTTCCATGCTCTTCCATAAGGCTCATGTAGCATTTTGGATGAAGATGAAAGCCTGTCTACAACCTTATGTATTAGCTTTAGTTACTAGGTCCCAGTTGCATCATGAACACCCTACAGTTAAATAAGTATTTCTGGGCAGAAGTACCAGCATCGCCTTTGGTTACTGTAACTATCCCCACAATGTGAATCATGCCTGTAAACCCTTCTGGGCAAGCTAATCTCTCATCTGCAGAAACCACTGGAGAGAATATAGGCCACAAGAGGAGAAGAGCACAGATTTTTCTTCATAGTACTGACAGTAATTATTCATGTTTCTCAACAATAATTACTTAATTGAAAACTTTATTTTGCCTGACCACTTCTCTCCAGTGGATCCCTGCTTTTTCATCAGGTATCAATAATCATAATAGAGCTTTGCCTGTGCAAACAAACCTTAGCAATCAAGGTCCAAATATACAGATTTTCAGAACACAGCCATTTTCCTCTATTTGTGTAGGCATTTTTTTAAAATTACCTGCTTCCTATGAGAAAAGCAGAGCACTAGTTTCTTCTTATGCATATGCATTTTGTAGATCTTATCTAGTATTTCTTCAGCAGAGTACCTAGTAGGGAACAGAAGTGAGAAGGTTCCATTAGCCCACTTAATTAAGTTTTAGTGTCAGCATGGTCCTGAACTGCTCAAAATTGAACTGAGAAAATCTGTCTCCATGAACTGAAATAAACAGTTGAATGAAGGAGCTAGAGATTTTTTTCCTAAATAATTTTGCTTCATTAACAGAGGCATTGTGAAAGTTTCCACTCGGATCATAGCCTTAGGGCATGTTCACAGAGAATAAAATCTAGAAAGCATCCTACAACAATATCTCCAAAATTCAAACCAGGAGAAAGAGGATGTGCTTGGGGAAATTCCAAAGAGAACACCTGAATGTTTTGATCTGTTCTGATACGGACTTTTCAAATCGCGCCGCACAGCACCATCTTCTGGTGACTAAAAATTGGATTTTTTCCTAGACTTTGAGAAAAGAGCTGTAACCATATCAAGGATAACTTTCATACAAAAAAAGTTAGCAGTGTTAAGATTTAAAAATAAAGCTGTTTTAATCAAAAAAAGATAAAACTTAAATCACCAAAAATTTTAATCTATCTCTGCTATTCCTATAAACGTGAATAAGCCACTCTTAAGTACTCTGCTGGTTTCTAGCTTGCTACACTAACAAATAACCTTAATGTCACCATATTTCCTCGTTAAATTTTCCAACAAGAAGAAACCAGTCAATAGTTGGATTACTTGATTAAGCAATTAGTGTTTAATTAACTCTCCTTTCTTGAACGCCTCAGTTAACGAGAGACAGGCTTGGTATTTGGTAGTTTTCTAGGTTTGCATACAAGTGTTTTTAATTAGACTAAGAAGATAGAATAAAGGAATAAATATGTGAAATATCAAAATTCTAGAAAAAGGAACCTTGAATGCTTAGAAATAAACTAAAGGCTCTGTTTCCTTGCATGTTTGCCGTGTAAAATACAGAGTTCTCACCAGTACACGTGAAAGCTTTTCTTCCAATGCAGCAGAACTAGTGTAACCAAAGCCAGTATTTCGAAGCTATCTTTTTATTTACTTTTTTTTTAATACAACCAGCACCTTTAGGAGACAAATACCTTCCGGTTTGGAAATGAACGGTTCCACGGGGAGCGCTAGAGCCCTCCCAGTGCTGTAAGCTCTACAGCCATACACTCCGCGGCCGCTGCCCCGTCCCAAGGCCGCTCGCGCCCCCGCTCCCTCAGGATTCCCGGGCTCAGGCACCGCCCCGAGGGCGGCGCGAGCGCACCTGCTCCCTCACGGCCCCGCGCGCTTCCCGCCGCCGCCGCCGTTTGAACAGCCTCGTGACGTCATCGCGGGGCGGGCGCACGTGCCACGCCCCCTGCCGGGTCCCTCCCGAGGGGGCCGATGGGCGGTCCCGATGGGGGGGGGC
>VXBC01011679.1:439328-459337 GCA_013399945.1 Ploceus nigricollis
CCCCGTCGCCGCAGCACCACGTCGTGTACTTCCCGGGGGACGTGCAGGTACGGCGCGCGGGTGCGGGCGGCCAGCGATGGGGGCCCGGGCGGCGGAGCGGCCGCAGGGCGGGAGCGGGGGAGCGGCGCCGGAGAGACGCGTCCCCGGAAGGGCTGTGCGGGTGGGCATTGCCCGGCTCCCGCCGCGACCGTCGGAGCATCTTGCTGCCCCGCAAGGCTGGGCACAGGGAGCGGGAACGGGCCCTCTGGAAACCTCACCTGGAGCAGTAGTGGAGGGGAGGGGAGGGGGGGGGAGGCGGGTTCAAGGGGTGNCAAGGAATCACTTAGGTTGTTGTACTCATCGAGTCCAACCTATGACCAACACCACCACGTCAACGAGACCCTGGCGCTAAGTGCCACGTCCAGTCTTTCCTTCAACACCTCCTGGGCGATCCATTCCAATAGCTAATCACCCTTTCTGTGAAGGGTGCTTCCTAATGCCCAACCTAAACTTCGCCTGGCACAACCTAAAACTGTGTCCTCTTGTCGCCTGAAAGAATACACCGACCCCACTGGCTACAGCTCCTCTCAGGGACTTAGAGGGAGCAATAAGGACTCCTCCTGAGCCTGCTCTTCTCCAGGCTGAACACCCCCAGCTCCCTCAGCTGCTCCTCACAGGACTTGTGCTCCAGCCCCTTCACCAGCTCCATTGCCCCTCTTTGGACTCACTCCAGCCCTATAGCACTGCCTGAGGGTGACAGTGACAGGGATGGCAGTGCCTGAAAGCGTGGCAGGGAGTGTCAATGGAAACAACACAACGAAACCCTAAGGTGCCCGGTTGTCCTCCCCAGGCAGAGCACCGTGCAGGTGTATGGACATCCCAGACACTGCCCTTTGGGAATTCGATGGGCACTGACACTTTCTCAGCCTGTCCTGAGAAGGCACCTGTAGTCTCTTGAGTTGGCAAGAAATTACAGAGACTCTGAAGTGCTGTCCCCAAGTATGTGGTTGACCTATCTAACGTAACATGTTCTGGTAGCCAGCTAATCTCAATTGTCATTACTGCTTCTCGAAAGCAGGGGTAGTGCCTTCTTCTTCAAGGGAAAAGGCTTTCCCTTCTGTCAGGTAAAGATGCAGAATTTTGTGTGTTTTTATTTTAAGGATTGGGATGGCCTATGAAGACTTGTCTGATTGCCATTCTTGCATATGGCTTTATTATTCCTTAGTAAAATAAATGAACTAGTATTCCATTAAGATTTCAGACATGAGGTTCATTCATGACTTGGGGGTTAATTTCTTTCCATCTATGCCCTCTATGGATGTGAGTAAGGCAATAAAAATTTCCTACAGCTGAAGGAGAGGGGGTATTTTTGTTTCTGTATAAAATCTAGAAAACTTGCTACAAAGTTTTAAGTCTGTTTTTGTTTTGTAGTAAGATAATCATTATTTCTGTAGCTAGAGATAATACAGTAAAATTATGTATTCTGTGTCATACTAAGTTGAATAATCCTTTAATTTTCTTTTTGTGTGAAGTCAACAAAAATTATTAATATTTTCATGTGCTGACTTTATTGTATTGATCTTGGGGGTATTAAAACTATGTGGTAAAAAATATTAAAGTAAGCAAGTCAAAATATATGAGTTTCTTTTATGTGTTTCTTGTTCTGCAGACTTAAAATGTGGGAGCCTCTAATGCATGGGGGTTTTTTTAACAGTCCTTTCTTATAAGTATGAATACATTGGAGCTGAATCTTTTCACAATGTAGTAATGCATCTTTTCTATTTTTTTAATTTTTCAGAACTATCATGACATCATGTCTTGCCACCCAGAAAACTTTCAGTGGGAGCACTGGAGTTTTGAAAATGTTGCTACCATACTTGCTCGCCGGTTCCCCAATAGCTTTATTTGGGTCATAAAGTGTTCTCGAATGCACCTGCACAAGTTCAGTTGTTATGACAATTTTGTGACGAGTAACATGTTTGGAGCACCAGAGCACAGCACTGACTTTGGAGCTTTCAAGCATCTCCATGCTTTGCTGGTTAATGCATTCAGACTCTCTCAGAATATTCTGCTGTCCCAGAAAAGTGTGCATGGTGTCAGCAAGGATGCAAAAATAGCTGCTTGTAAATCACAGCCGCAGTCTGTTCCTACAACAAATGGCTGCTCATCCAAAGAAAGGGAGAGAGATTGTGAATGCTCTAATAATTCTGCTGTGAACGTCATGGTACCGTCTGCTGTAGGTGCAGCGTCGTTTACTTTGATTGGCTTCAGTAAAGGTTGTGTGGTTTTGAACCAGCTGCTTTATGAGCTGAAGGAAGCCAAAAAAGACAAGAATACAGATGCCTTCTTAAAAAACATAAAAGCAATTTACTGGCTGGATGGTGGTCACTCGGGAGGAAGCAACACTTGGGTTACTTACCCTGAAATGCTGAAAGAACTTGCAGAGACAGGAATTAAAGTTCATGCTCACGTTACACCGTACCAAGTGTTTGACACAATGAGGTCATGGATTGGGAGAGAGCATGAGAAATTTGTACAGATACTTGAAGAATTTGGTGTGGAAATAAATGATCAACTGCATTTTGCTGATGAAGTTCCTTCCTTGGACAACCATTTCAGAGTTCATGAAGTATTTTGAGACTGTATGTATATGAACAGTATATTCTTTCTAGAAGCACTTTTAACACTGTAAATGTTGTCATCTAGATTTTCAGCTTTGAGCAGACGCTTTCTAAACAGAATACTAAATCAGTTCTGTGTTGCTAATAGATACTATATATAAATTTCTGTAGCTTAAAAAGGCTTATTGGGACCCCATAACTATAACAGATATTGTTTTGTGATTCCTGGAAAAAAAGTGTTATGAAGAACAATCCTATGCACGTTTTTTTGTTAAATGTGAATGTTTATTCTTTAACTGTTGGCAGAATTTTTAGTCCTGGATGTCTAACATCGTATACTGCATTTAATGGGACTTTAAAGTACTTGGGAATTTCAGATGTGTAGATACTTCAGTTGAGTGGCTTCCAGGGCTAAAATTATTGCTCTTTGTCAATAACAGATGTAAGGTTAGTTTTTTGGCTTAAGGAAATTGATTGTTAGTTATATTTTGCAGAGACCTGTTTTATTAGGTAATTAAATCTTCCAGTTTTGTAACATTTCTCCTGTTTGAAACAAAGTCACAAATACTCACCTTTGGAATAATAGTGCCAATGCATTTCTCTTCTTTATGTGCGCCTTGCCATTTCTGTCACTCTACAGTTTGATTAATTAATTGTGTAGTATCTGCTAGTGAACAGCCATTTCACCTGGGGGCTTGAAAATTTTGAAGAAGCTATGTTAAGTAACCAGGAATGTTGATTAGGGTGTAGCTTGTTCATGTTTCAAGATACCTTGCCTTTGCTTTGCTAACTTCTGTAAGGACCAGCAGTAATACCTTTATTATCACATCAAGAGGTGACATCCCTACCTTGGGATGGCAAGGTTTTATTTGGTAATTGCTGCATTGATGTTGCTCTTAATCAAGCCATAAGCACATAATCTATTACAAGTTGCATTAAAATAATTCAGACTGTGTTGATAGTAGCTCTTTCAAAATGGCTCAGTTTTAAAATCTATTATTTCCTTTAAATGTACTGCAGTAGTTGCTTCTAGAGCCATCCAAAAATCTGTTTTTGTAGCCTAATTTTTCCTACAGAAAAAAACCCTCTAAATAGAAAGCCAGCCAGATTTGATACAAAAGATGTAATCTGGTTCAGACACCAAACCTGAGAGTTCTCAAGAAAGAAATACTGAAAGATGGACAATGATGGTATTAATGGAACTTTTTTACTGTTGCAAGTAACTTCCCATTTAGCTACAAAGCCTAGAATCATTCTTAAAGACAACTGCAGCTATTAACAATGAACCAGTAACTCCAAATGGTTTTGGATTTCCTGGAAGTATAGGAATACAAAAGCAAGTTAGCAAAACACTGTGAAGATTACACAAACAATTGTGGCTAAGTTCTGAAAAAAGGCATTTCATTCAACTTTGGTTCTATGTTTAATGGCTTAGTGATATCTCTGCCCTCCTCCGTGTTTCCTGTGACCCTTACACTGTGGAAAGGAAGTTTCTTCTGTTGGCATCATTAAAACTTAAAAGGTTCCCTGTAGACAACTTTTGGCAGAAATTGTGCACATCAGTGATCACTGAATAATGAGAAAAGTGTGTTGTACTCCTAAGAAAATTTTCTTAACACTCAAAATATTAAGGGTGATAGAAAGGATTATGCATACAGTGTGCACCTTACAATTTGAAAGAGAACTCTATCACTAATAATTAGATTAATGGACCTAGTTCATCAAAAGAAATCTATTTTAATTGATGGAGAAAAGTGCAACATGCAAACAAACTCTAAAGAACCTCAAATTTAGTTCCATCTGCTTTTTTATTTTAGACTGTTTCTTGGAGATTTCGTTCAGTCCTATTTGTTGGTTACCATCTTAATAGGCTTATAACAACTTTTTAATGTGTTTCAAGGAACATTTTTTCCCCTTTATGGTCCTTTTGATAACATTTGCAGCACATGTGAGGAATTTTTTTTGTAAAGGAAATATGGGTCACCTAAAGATGTGGTTTTAATAGAAAGCCTGCAAATGGCTTGAAATATATTTAACCATCCACTTACAAAATAGTATTTTAAAAAGTAAACCAACAAAAACCCCAGAACTTTCTATTGCTTTTGCTCCCTCAGTTTCAGACTGACTAGGCTAAGTTGGGTGTGCTAACACTTGCCCAGTCCAATAACACTGCAGATCAGAGACCAATTTCTAAACAATTCTGTGCCTGCCAAAACATCAGAACTACGCTGTTGCAAGCTTTTGGAAATAGCTATTAAAATATTGACATTGTCTTCAAAAGTTTCTGGATGGCTGTCCTGTTAAAATAATACTAACCTGTTTGATGGAGGCTGCCTACAATAACTGTTAAATAGGCTCAAGTGTTGCTGCATTACTTTGAAGAATAGGCACTTTGTTGTAAAACTAATCTTGTTATGAGACCTCGTGTTGTGGAGGGAAAACTGACTGGTTGTTTTTCATTCTTTAAACAGCTGTAGTACTCTGTTGGAATGTGCCTCTGTCATTCACTACAATGCATGCTAAAAATAAATTTTGCAAACTATGTAGAAAATAAACTATTTCTAATGGGTGAAAACACTTTGATGTGAGTATAAAACCATTAAACAAGGAATGTGATTTGCAGTTTTGTAGATTAAGCTTTATCAGGTGTTTGTGGAGACCTAGTTTAAAAAATCAGATTTATTTGATGACTTTTCTTCAAGGAGGCTTTGTATTTGTGTAGTCAGCATCCATAATTTTAAAACAGCTTATTGGCATCTCACAAACACAGGAAAGCTGGCATGAAGCAGCCAAGGGTAGGACATTTCTGTGTTAGGATAAAGTAGGTCACGGTTCGCATATGCCCATTTTTCAACGTTAACTGTAAAGGCAGTTTTTTATAAGCTTAGATGTAAATGCCTAAAGTTAGGTGGTTCTCCTGATTACAGTGGTATAGTTCTGACACTTCTGTTTTCTAATGGAGTGAGCAACCTTACACAGTCCTTAGTACAACCTAGTAATGACTGGTGTTCTTGTATTATATGCTTGTTTCTGGTACATTTTGAGACATGTTAACATATACTAAACTGTGACTGCTAAATTCTTTTAAAGCAAGGCTTGATTCTATGAAATTGTCCAGATGACTGAAACAATTTTATTTTGTGTGAATCTAAAATGCTACAAAGTTTGGTAAACTTCTTCCCATCTGGGACTGATTTAGTCACATCTCTGCAAATGCTGACGCATTAATGAGTGTTGGTCCCTAATTCTGGAAGATGATAAAGGGTGCCATCCTTAACATGTGGCTGAAAGGAGCAATTTTCTGTCCTCCCATTGATAAAATCCTGCTGCCTCCCTGCACAAGCACTTTTATGGTAAGCTCTTCTATCTTTCTAAACAAACATCACTGCTGCTAGAGATAAGTAACAGCAGTGCTATATATTTAAATAGTCATAGAAATTATTTTAAATAAGACTGCTAAGTCAGTTCAGGAGTTAGGCTGTTACAACTGTGGATATGCACAGATAAAAATGATTGTGCATGAACATGCACTCAGATTTTCCCCAGAGGTTCTTTTGGAGCTGTAACAGTTACTTCATCTCTGCACATAACCAATATTTGTTGTCTTGTACAGGCTGAAATCCACAAACACAAATATGTGTCCAGTGCCCTTGTGCAATACAAAAGCAAAGGCAGGTGTCTCAAGACTGCAATCCATATGAGACAGCCTCTTTAAATTACCTTCAAAGTTACTTCACAATCTTTTAAAATCTTATATTGAAATCTCATTTCATTTTTGTAAGGATGATAGATTAAATAAAAAAAGTTTACTTCTAATGATCATAACCTGATGAAAATTTAGACACATTTGAATATTGCAGATGGAGAACCTAAGACCAAAGCTGGCTTTCTGTTGGTGTTGTTGATCTCTTAAATCTGTTCAGAAGCAGGGTGACTTTTTAACTGGAATAAAGTAATATGAAGTCATTAAAGCCAATAAGGCAAGATCATATAACACCTATGTATCAGATAGGCACTGCTCTTCCAGTGCCAGACATACTGTTCTTGGTTAACTTCATTCAGTCAGTATTAGCAACATAATTCACTCCTCCTGCTGACAAGAAAACCCACTTGCACCGGGTTAGCAGTTCCTCATCACCGTGGAAACCATGGAAGACTGATTCAGGCAGTCATTTTGAATATAGTGTAGTGTGGGTTACAAGGTAGTGATGGCTTTGTCATTTCCTGTCATTAGTGCTTGATTACATGTTTCCAAGTGACCCAAAAAGTGTCAAATTCTACTTAAGCAAATGACCAGAAAAGCAACTGGTAATAAAAAAGGGAAACATAAATTATCTGGTTTTAATTCATGTGTATAATCACCTTATGTACTTGAAAAGGAACGGAATGCTATTACTTCAAGGTTCAGAATCAATTTTCTTTCTTTCAGTAGGCTCTCAAAAGAGCACTTTCAGTCATGATTGCTAGTTTCTTTTGTTAAACTTGGCACTTCAGAGCTGAGTTGTTTCTAAAGAAAGCACTGCTGCAAGACATAAAAACCAGTCAAGAGACAGACCAGTGCTGAAGGGCAGGACAAGGCTCTTCTCCCACACCAGAGTTTACGCTCTGAGCAATACTCCTTAGCCTGGGTGTCAGACAAAGCTGTTGCATCCCTTACAGACCATGTGCTTAGCTCTTCTTTCCCATTCCCCATCATGGGAAATACATTAGGGTTTTGTGATGGAAATTTAAAGCAATTCATGTCCTGCTTGACAGCTGAAGTATAAATGTTTTCACAGCAGAAATTGTCCGCTGCTATGATTTGTGTTATTACTGCAAGCAATCTGAGCATTCTTGTATGAAGGTGGCACCACACGTGGAGCTGCATGTTTGACATGGTTGAGCAGTTCTTTTAATGGCTTCAATCTGCGACAAGGAACAGACCTGAACAGGAAACAAAGTCATCTGCTCTTGTTGCTCTCAGGAATCACCACTTAGGAGAGATTGTTGCTCCCAGAAATTCCTACATTCAGAGCTTAGAAGCTATCCCCACTGTAGAGTCTGACCCAAAGTAAAATAGGAGATCTTAATGTACAGTTTTACTGCAAACTTGGGTAACTATAAGAAAATGTAAAACTTCATCTGTCCTTCAAATAACACCAGAATCTTTGGTTATTCAGTGACACCAACTTAGAGAATCCCTTGTAAAAGCTACTGTCAGAATGTGTGTCTTTGACACCTGTATCATTTGCAGGAAGATATTAGGTTTGGGAAGATACATTTTGGTGAGAGGAAGAAAGAATCAAGGGTATACAAGAATTTCTCTGAAGTTGTGAAGTAATGCATATTGGGATCACATCATATGTAATATCACCTCTACTGTGGTGAAATCATTCTCATCTTAGTCAAGTCAGTCTTGTGAAACCAACAGTGTAAATGAGACAAACAGTTTCATCCTGCATATTTAAAAAAAAATTACAGATGTATTTCTGATCCTTTGTAATCAAGTCACACCCTTTCTCATTAGACATTTAACTTGACACTTTACCTAGACCCTGTGTAGCTACTGGAGAGGAACATGTTCTAAGTACATCCAATTCTTAGCACAAACAGAATAGGCAGATTTTTAATGATATGTTTAATTGTTTGACAAGAAAATTATTTTGACATCAATTTTTTCATTTGAATGTTTCCACAGCAAGCACATTTTAAAAACTGAAATCTGAAATAATTTGTCATTCTTTGTATTTCATATGGCTAAGAATAAATAATTCTTTCCAGGTGTTGACTTGCAATGAATTTCCATTTTAAATGCCTCAGATTCCAAATTTTTAGAGTAATTCAAGGTTTGGGGTAGGCCGAGTTTAAACTTCTGATTTCAGACATTGTCTTTATGTAACTGTCAACTCATCTTTCAGTCCTGGGCAGTCTGCATCACCCAACTCCTACAAATACACTGTTTGAAGTGGCTGCTTTGAATGCTTAAGATGGTCAGTGTTTATTTTTCTAATACCTGTTAACACAACTTCATCTGTTTTATTGTGGCAGGATCTCTAACAGACAAATGTCCACAAAATGTCACTGGCTCTAATTCTTTGTGTGATTTCAGTCATGGATTTCTAAGTGTGCCTACTTGTAATCTCTTACTGTGTTATCTGAAAGTTATTCCTTTAATGTTTTCACCATTCATTCATCACTTTATTGCCTGCTTCACACCACGGTGCACAGTGGTTACAAAGCACTAACTAATTTTTTTTAACACAATAACTTCCAGATTTTTATCCCTAGTCAGATTATACTCAAATTAAGAAAATACATTTTTAAATGCTTGTATTCTTCTTTTATAGCATTTCAGAACAACTGTTTTAGAGAAGTTACTAAATAACAAATTGGAGAAGCTATTTCAAAGTGAAATGAAATCTTCATTTTAAAGTTGGCATGAAGATAAAATTTACACATGAGTGTTGAGGGAGCCTGAGAATACCAAGCTGACACCTCCCTTTTGTGAATGGAGACCCAAGGAATGGCAGGATGCATCAGCACAGTAATTCTCTGTACCAATATCTTGAAAAGCTGCTGGCAGTTAGCGTGCTGGCTGTGCAGACACAATGCTGCAACACAGCTTTGTTGAGCCCTGCAGGCTTTCTGAACCTCTCAATTCAGTCCTAACACACAAAGAATATGCTCTGTTCACCTCTGCAATTCAGACTGGGCCCTTGACATTACCAGTCCAACAAAGCCAAGAGGTTACCCCAGCCTAACGGGCAGAGAGATTTCTGTCTCAGCAGTATGCACAAGCAATCCTTGTTCCTTTCTGAACAAAAATTTTGGGAGACCTATTTGTGATCCCAAATTTAAATTCTACCCTCAGAATGTACAATGATGCCCGTCAGAATCGCTTGGCTGGTTCCATTCATGCTTATTCATTGAGGTGGCTGGGTGCCCACTCACATGGTACCAGACTATTTTCACTGTGTTGAACTGCCAAGAAGAACAGGTTTAGAAGAATAATCTGCACAGTGTTCAAGCTCCTGCTCTTCTGAAGAAAGCTTTTTTCCAGCACTTTTTTAACACTACACATTTATTTTGTCTAAGAGCTTTTGACAAGTTACAATTCTCAAAAAACGTTGCTAGAAGTAACAGACTGACCTAAGTCAGATAAATGCTGAATTCCCCAAACAGCACAAGCAATAACATCAGAGGCATTTCAAAGAGACAATGCCTAGCCTATCCTTTTTGTCAGATCCCCACCTTTATTCCACAGGGCTTTTGTAAGCATCACAATCTGCTGAAAAAGTAACCTTCTACAATGCCTAAACAACAGGCTCCATCCCAAAAGGTGCTATGCAAACCCCCTTTCATATGGCAACAAAACAGCCCCAACAGGTTCTGTGTCTACTCCACAACTATGAACTCCACTGCAGGTAACAGGACTGTATCTGAATGGATTTGTGGGCACATTAGTGCCAAGTGTTTAACACCTGCAGGAACAGCAATGCTGTCTGTCTGCACTGGGGCAGTGACAAAGACATTCTCCCCAGTAACACATTACTGAGCTAGGAAAAGGGTAAATCATTTACATTGCACTCAAGCTGCTGCACAACTCTAAGTGTAATCTGGCATGGTTAGTTTTTGCTTTTCTTCCCCATACCCACTCTGTCTCACTATAAGGGGGAGAAGAAACTCCCTACACTAATTGCCAGGTTATCACTTAAGAAGAAATCATGACCATTACAGCTATCACCAATGGCTTGCTTGGACCTCCTCAGAAACCACTATGGCTTTCCTAAAATTTAATGAGGTTGCATTCATAAATATGTGCAAGTACTTCTAAGCATACATGCTGTCAGCCCACATACCAAAACTTTTGTTCAGAAAAATTTAAGTACAACATTTCAAAAAAGTACAGTTATAAGTGGAGGCATTGCAAATGTCTGTCTCATTGTAAAAAAGAGACCATCTCCAGATCAAGCAGACTACGACCTCACTGCACACGAAAAACTAAGAAGAAAAGCTAGAAGAGGAACTTTGTTACAGATGAATATTTATTGACAGTTTTTATTGGTCTCACAGAAAGTGTGTGTAAGTACAGATGGTCAGTCTCCATACTAACATACAGTTTTCTACTTGCAAGGGACCTTGCTGAATTGCAGTGTGTTACTTTATCCATAATCATTCCTATAGGCCTTTTCTTGGATACGTAACACCATTCTCCGAGCATAAAAATCCCTATATTCCTCAGGTAGTTCTTCAAGTGTTTTCAAGGCTCTGTCCAAGATCTGTATAGCTCTAGAGGCTGCCATGGGATCTTTATTTCCATAAGTGTCAGTCTTATCATAGGACTCAGCAGGAAGGTGCTTCCAAAAGACATTCAGTGCCACTCCAAATTCCTCAGAAATTACATTATGGAACCACAAAGCTGTAGAAATAACAGTGTCTAAAATAAAAATTACTGTCCAAAACTTCCATGTGACTCCAAGCAAGTATCAGAATTGCCCAAACTAAATCTAGTTGAGGAAAAGCCTCAAGTACTGTATTTTTGTTTATTTATAAATATCCATATGAATGTACTGTATTTTACCAAATTTAAGAAGTTTTTCAAGACATTTATGCTGATCCATAACTTCTCATAAAAGTAACAACTGCTGAAGTGTAGAAGTACTCAAATGTAAGCAAAGGATAAGCATGTGTAGGGTGAAAGGAAGACACCTTCCCTTGCTCTCCTCCACTCTAAATGCAGGTATCTATTTTCACTTAGTCCCTAGCCTTGCACATACTGTCCAGGCATTAATGTAAACCACCAGCATCAGCCAGGCCACTCAGGCAAAGTCACTAATCTTCTCATAATGAAGGCATGAGGTTTTTCAGCTGAATCATCATGACTGTGGTAAGGAACCCAAGATATCTTTGGTTCATTGAGTACATTTAAAGATTCAGTTTAATATGGTATATTTAGGATATTTGAATATTAAGCTAAAAGTCTGAATGCTGTGTTCATTGCATCTTATTTGCCTGTAGGTGCTGAAGACATAGAAAAGTTTATTCTGAGAAATTAACATGAAGTTTCTTTCAGGTTAGGAAGAGGGGCTGCTTCTTTCTTCTTCATAACCATACACATTCCTCAGAAAACATCTTTTTTTTTCAGTGATATGCACTGTAGGATGCTGACAAAGCACCATTCTCTGGACTCAAAAATCCCTATACTCCCCAGTCAGTCTTAAGAGAGCTGAGTGTGTCTCAAGTTTGACTCTGCTCATCACTGGCAAAGACAAACAAGTATCTGGACTTCATAAACAGAAACAGGGATGCTGACATCAGCAGCAGTGTGACATACAACTATCTAACTATAACCAAAAGTTTATTTAGGAAGAAACATAAAATTAAGTTCAAACTTAAGTAACAAGTCCAAAGCTAAGAAATTATTATAAAATTACTTCCTAAAAAGCTATTACCTTCTTGTTTACTGACCTGTTTATATTGTCCAGATAATGTAAAAGTGACAGGATAAGTCATATCTGCTGCAAGCTCACAATGAGTTAAAATAAAATCAGTAACAAGGAGTAGTTCAATAGGAGTAATGCAAATGCCTTGCCTTGACTACCAGAATTTGTCATGTCAGCCCAAGAAGCAGCTTTCTGCTTGTGCAGAAAATTATTAGGACTTGCGTTTCCATTTCCCAAAGATGATTATTAATCTTTAGAAGGTCCAATAACTCTACCATCCATAATTTTCATCAGACCGTGTGCCTCATAGTGCTTAAGTGCCAGAGCTACAGAATAACAGAAATGGTATTTCACTCAAATTCTGTCACTAAAAAACTCAGGTCACTGAAGCCATTTCAGATTTCAGAACGTAAGTTTATAGTATTAATCTATTAAGACACAAATTCAGGAGCATAGAGCGTACACTTGAGGGAAAGCAAGATTTGTAGGTAGATATAATAATACTGTTTCTCAGGTTAATTGTACAGTTGGAAGAAGTAAACTAGTTTTGCCAACATCTTTCAAAGCTACTACTTATAACAGAGAAATGCTTAAGTAATCACTTACCATCTCCAGAAAACATAAATTAGAAAAAAGACTGTTTAATACCATGCCATGGTCAGGAGCTATTTACTACTTACCTGGAATAAATAACACATCTCCTGCTTCCAAAACACATTCATAGCGCTTGGCTTTCACAAAAAGGGGATATTTCTCCATGTCTGGGTTATCCACATCCAGCACCTCTGATTTAGTACCTAGGAAAATTTCAGTGAATAAACATTTACACTCTTCCAATAGTAACAAAGCATTATCATATTGCTGGAGATGGCAGTTCTTGAATCAAATTTAGTACTGGTTTATTTCTCAAAACCAGGAAAACCTGATGGCACCCCTCATTTATGAAGAGATGTTCTCCTATTGTCTGTATTTGTTCTGTAACTGCAACCTTATTAACACTAAAAACCACTTTTCCTGACATCTAAAAAACCATTTTGAACCCAGACAGAACATTTTAGTCCTTCAGTTAGGTGTTGAAAATAATCAGGCAAAGCTGCTGTTTTCCTTAGCTTTGACTAAAGCACACAGAATCAGAGTTAAAGGAACAAATGACTTCTTTTATACCAAGTCATCTGTTAGTGATTATTTTCTACAGTGCAACACTTTTGAGCTGAAAAGCTAAGATCACCAAACTCCGATCTAGATACCTGTGACACGCATACCTGATAAATATAAATATGGTGCATCTCGAGGACTGTACAGAACAACTCGTTTTCTCCCTGTGACTTGGATTAAGAAGTTGTCCATTACCTGGGATGGGCATAATAATAGAGATGTCATCCAAAAAGTTGATTGAATAAATATATAGACTTCAACTGATCTAATTATTAGCTTAAAAAAGAGTATTAATAAAACCTTCACATGTTAAGAATTATCTCATAAATAAATTTACTCAGAACTCACAGCACAGTGTTAGAAGATAACCTTATTTGGAATCTATTGCATTGCAATCAGAAACCACTACAATCATTGCACAGTTGGCAGTGTATTGTACAACTAGAATTTATCCTAATCTGGCCATTAGAGTGAAAAAAAGAAAAAAGGAAAGCAATGTTAAAGACAAAAATGTTTAAAGTTACTGTGTTTCAGATTTTCAACTGAAACTCAAAACAGTTTAAAAAAGGGAAACAAAATAAAACATCCTTTAATCTTACAAATCTGGAATTAGACATAAACCCAGTTAAGATATTATGCCTAAGCAATGCAACGTTTAAAACTCACTGTACCACTGAATGTGGTTCATTTTACTATATCAAAAAATGTGAAGTTTGCTATTATTCTCTAATCTTTGACAGAGATTTGCATCTTATTCTCTCAACTCTGTAATGCCATCTGCAACATTTTATGCTAAACCCATGTATTACCTACATCATAATGTGTCCACAACTGTAATCCAGCTGAGCTGATGCGGAAGACACTAGAGAAAAACTGTTCCTTCTCAAAATACTCTGGAATATGAACATCTTCTGCTAAAATAGGAAACTGCTTCCTGATATCTGCAATATCCTGAAACAGAAAGGGCATAACTCTTAGAGAGCCCTCTATGCACATTTAAATGGGGGAGCATTTCACAATCATTTCCAATCATATGAAACAGGGTTAGAACTTCAGCATTGGCAAACACCTGAAATCAGCGATGCTTTTCAGCATTGACTTGCCAAATGCCATTAATAAGAACAGCCAGAGAGCTGCTCTAAACCATGGCTGCTAGGAATCACACTGCAGGAGCAAGAGATCAGCAGAAATCCTTTTATATTAGTTTACAACAAAAGCTAAAGAAGGGGAGTTTAGCAATGTACTCTTCAGTGATCAGCTCAACTCCCAAGCAACAGCAACTATTTTAGACACACTGAAGTACTCTGACCTAAATCCAGTCAGATTCACAAACCATGTGACCCTAAGTAAGTTGTATGACAACAGGCTTTAAAAAATATTTCTAAACTGCAACTGTACAATATTAGAACTGTAATCTCCAGTAACTTACCTTCCTAACATCTTCACCCACTGATCGCAAATAGTACTTTTCATCCTGAAGAGAACACAAAAAGAGAATTGTTTGGGGTTTTTTAATAAGAATTACCAAAACACTTAAACAAAAAGCTTGTATTTTCTCATTTATCTAATGCAGAATTTCATTAAAATATGTACAAATAAAGGGCATCTACAAATTCAGCTACTTTCTTATACTGCCATTTACTGATCCCTGCAGCTCATCTTGAGAAAAGGGAAAAATAAGTTAACTGAAAGGAGAAGAGTAAAGCGTGGGGAGACTGGTCAACTGCTTCAGCATTGCTGTTACTGAACAGACTCAAAGCAAGTGCAGATTATAATTTAACTTCTTCAGCATACTGATGCAGAAAACTATTTTTAATGGCTTCAGAACTTACAGCATTCTATGCAGCATAAAAGGTAAAAAGCATGTCTACATTCAAAATTATTTGCTTCCCAATCACAGTTATCTGAAAAATCCCTAGCCCGAACACTGATATGTAGAGATAACCACACATCTGCTACTCATAAATTATGTCACAATATATCTGGATTTGTATTTTGATAGTCATCAAATTCTAAAATATCTTCATGACATTTTCTTGCAAAACACACAAATAATATGGTTGTTATTCTAAAGCAAGGTTTGATTTCTAAATTTCATACTGGAATTTTTACTCATGTAAGCAGTTTTTGTTAAGAGACACAGGATGACTGAAGTTAACCACACTGTACACATACAAAAAAACTTCTGAGAAGAATTACTTCTCACATTTTTTCCTTTGGCATCAACCCACAAGAAAGTTAAATTAAAGATCAAGTTTTTTACTGAAGTAAGACTTTAAATTACAATTAATCACTTTTCTCTCCCTATACCAGCAAAATAACCAACAGAAGAAACTGTGACACTAAGGAAATTACCTCAGTAAGAAAGTACTCCTTGTGCTTGACTTCTGCTGCTCTTCGTACAAATGCATCAAAAGGCAGAGTTCTGAAATATAAATATTTGAATTTATACCATGAATCAGTGTAACAACACACAGTCTAAACTCTAGATTTATAATAAGCTCCCTTACCATATCAAGTACAATGGAAGATGCAATTTATTTTTTAAATTAACATGATGACTAATCAGTGTTTGCAGATGTTTGAAGAGTTCTCCCAAGACAGAAATCCTACACTTAGGAACTTCTCTGCTTTAGTGAATTGTTGCAATATATATCCAAACAGAATCCTGTAGCAGCTGAGGCTGGAAGCACCTCTGGAGCTCCTCCAGTCCAAGTCCCTTGCCAAGAGCAAGGTTCACTACAGCAGCTTGCACAGGACAGCACCAGATTGGTTTCGCGGATCTCCAAGGATGGAGACTCCATAATCTCTCTAGGCAACTTGTTCCATTTGTTCCATTGTCTGACTAACCTCACTGTAAAACAGTGTGTGTCTGTGTGTGTTAAAGGGGTTAACAGAATCTCCTGTGTTTCAGCTTGTGCCCATTGCCTCTTGTCCTGTCACCATGGACCAAAGAGAATCCGGCTCCATCAACTGTTCGTACACTTTGTTAAGATCCCCTCTTGAGCTTAGGAGTTCTGAATGGTCTGAGTCACAGAACAAAACATTTTTCACAGTCAAATTAAGACTCAAACTGTGGCAATACTTGCTTAACTGTTTAAGTGTGTCATTTTTAGGCTTGTTTACTGTACATTTTTATAAATTTGCAGGAAAGCTCAGCATCAAGAAAACTCCAACAGGGAAGATGCACATGTTTGTATCTATGCATTTTCTGCCATGAATTTGTGCAGGAACACAGATAACTACCTTCATTTGTACATCTATAAAATTTATTTCAGTTATATGGATTTAAAATATATATATATGCTTTCTCAGCTCCTCAAAATAGAGGAACCTCAATATTTCAAATGTTTCTTTGCAGTTTTCCTTAAATTTACTAAACACAACTTCAGAAGATTCAAGAAGAGTCATTGGGCATTAGAGCTGGTCCCTCTGAAGTCACTAAGAGTGTTACATATTCATCTACATAATGGGAGCTTTTCATACAGATTACAGATTTTGGTATCACTTCATAGCTGCATGACAAGCCAAGCACAATCAGCAACAGGACATGTATTCATTATTATGAATTCAATGTTACATTCATGCAGCTCACCATCTCACACTAAGTGTCACTGGATAATGAACTATTGCATGTAAACATCACATTTCATAGCAACCACCAAGTACCAGGGTTAAGAAGAAACCATTCTCAAGCAAAATTCTTCTTGATCCTGTTATCTTTTTTACTAGAATGTGAACCTGCATCCGACAGTACTTAAACCAATTCTCTAAACATTTTAGGCTTGTTTGGAATAGGCAAATATAAAACCCACTGAAGTCAATGGAAAACCAAATAAAACCCAGTGCTCTGACTTCAGCCAAACTGTTCTATCATGTCCACTTACATTTGCTGCTGAAGAAAGTGAGAGCACAGCTCTACTACAGCTTAAACTGATGCATTCTGGTGCTACCACAGCTCTGCCCTTGCTATCTGCCCTAATCACCCCATCTCCCCCCTTACAGTAGCACTGGCACTCATCTGACCTCCCCGTGAACCTGCTTACAAAGCTAAAACAGCAGAAAACCATTCAGATTTCTGCAGCATGTCACAACCTGGCTGGATGAGTTCCAGAACCAACACAAAAACAGGGGTAGGAGTATGCAACTTACAACAGAACTGCAGTACTACTAATGTTCATCAGTTTAAACTAATGGAACTGCATGTTAAGTCCTCAGAGCTTCTATTCTTTTGTTTCTACTTATTGTCCCTTCAGATTAGAATGAGGGGCTTGCTGTGGAGAAGGTCAAAGCTTCCTGGATTTCAGGTGAAGTATGTGAAAGTCCTGACACCTGCTACAATGAAACACTATCAGAGCATCAGAGAGTCCATTTGGCTGTTTACAAACCTGCTAAAACTAAGACTCCAGAACAACTGTATGTGAACTCACAGCAAGAGATACTAAAAAAAACCCAAAACAGAGCGGGGAGTATGAAGTATGGAGATAAGACAAAATTATTCAAGTACTCCCTCATTTCAGAGATTCAATAGTTCATTATGCAGTGAGCAGAATGCATCATGATTGTAATTTGTGTTTATCCCCTGAACAACAGGCTCCACTCAGAGACTTGTGGCTTGTTTACTTGTACAGCATACACTCCCACCTGCTTAGAAGTTTAACAGACTGAACACATCCTGCTCCCACCTGGGGAAAACAAAGGAGTGCTAAAATAAAGGCATTTACCCTTGAAGGGGGTAAATTTACACAATGACTGAGATTAGATGAACTCTGAAGAAATGTTCTGGCAGTTACATAAGAGAAGTCCAGAGGAGATCAAGGTTTTTTGTGGCCCACATCAAGATTAAAGAGCTGGTGAAATGTATGGTATCCAGTGGTTTGAACATTCTGAAAGCTGCACATGCTAACTTTGAAAGGAGCTTAGTTTTAACTAGTTACAGCCTTTCTGGAGTGGAATACCCTGGTTGGCACACACACACCAGCATTCAAAGGGGATCAGACACAGTCAGTCAGAAATTGTCACTATTCAGTAACATTGAGAATGCACCATATAACTACAACAAAATAGCAGCTCATCACGTGTAGATATCAAAGGTGTTTTGGTTTGTTTTCAGTTAACAGCTGCAAGTACCAGGCTCAAATTTCCTACAAGAGTGCTCTGACAAAATACCTTTACAACACTTCTTCATGACATCATTTTTAAGGTGCTGTTTGGCCCCTCATTCCACTTCACTATATTTATTCAGGGTGTAGAATTAACAGAAGAGGGAGAAATCTAGGACAACCCTTTGGTACATAATGTCACATTTTCACAAACTATCTTCCTATTCCCACCCTCAGCTTCAAACAGATACACTGTATGTCTGTAAGTTACAAGCACATGCCTTTAAAATACAAGAGGCCTTGGAGTGAAGTACCTATACACAAAGTTCTTACTGAGGAAATCCATCTGTGGCACTGCAGAAACATGAATCTTTACTTCTTTAGATCCTTCAGCTTGGCTCAAGTAATCTACTGTCCATTTGGTGGTGCAAGTGCCCAGTTCCAGTCCTGTCAGCACTACTGGCTTTCTCTAAGGAACAACAAAAAAATTCAGTGGTGAATGATCACAGCATCCAACAGAAAAAAAATCAGAATGAATTTTTCAAATTACATCCAAGCAAACAAGTCAGTTGAATGCCAAGACCCACTACACAAGGTCACAACTAATCTGTTCAGAAGCAATGTGAGTAAAATTCTGAATGTTGAAACAAAATGCAGCAAATTATGGAACTGTTTCTCTATTGCCTACGTGTTCTTTCCTAGTTGGGTAAGGAAGCATATGGAGAGGCAAAGACAATTATAGCCCACACTTTGNCTCAATGGATCAGGGCACCTTTCCAGGAACACACAAACCCAAACCCTGAGGTTGGCCTGCCCCAGCTGTGCCCGCTGAGGAGGGGTCTCCGGACACCTCCTGCCTTGCCCTGTGTCGCCGTGGAGCCCCACCCGCTCCGGCGGATCCGGGCAGAGCGCCCCGTACCCGCGGGTAGATGTCCCGCAGGAAGCGCTCCCGCGTCACCCCGGCCAGCCGCTCCACGGCCACCGCCGGCTGCTCCCGCCGCTCCATGGCCGCGGGCCCCGCGTCCGCCCCGCCGCTTCCCCCGGAAAGAAGAGCCCGCGCAGAAGCGTTCCTGCCTCGCCCACTGGGCAAGGGCCGGGAGCCCGCGGATCACGGAATTGTCAGGGTTGGAAGGGACCTCTGGAGANCATTTGGTGGTGCAAGTGCCCAGTTCCAGTCCTGTCAGCACTACTGGCTTTCTCTAAGGAACAACAAAAAAATTCAGTGGTGAATGATCACAGCATCCAACAGAAAAAAAATCAGAATGAATTTTTCAAATTACATCCAAGCAAACAAGTCAGTTGAATGCCAAGACCCACTACACAAGGTCATAACTAATCTGTTCAGAAGCAATGTGAGTAAAATTCTGAATGTTGAAACAAAATGCAGCAAATTATGGAACTGTTTCTCTATTGCCTACGTGTTCTTTCCTAGTTGGGTAAGGAAGCATATGGAGAGGCAAAGACAATTATAGCCCACACTTTGTGCTGGGGCCATTTAGGAATCCCACCAGATGAAGGAATAAATTTAATCTTTCTAGTCAAGGCTTAGCATGTAAAAGCCCACACAGTTAAGGTGCAGCCTGTGAGCTGTGCTGATGCTGTTATGTTCTCATGAGAAAAGAAGCTCTTTCCACCTGTATCAAGAATCTTGCTGCTCACAACCACGAACTGGTTTGATCGAGCCTGCACATAAAAAGTAGAAAGACACTTCTGCTTTTAACTGGGGCCTC